>PVKB01003823.1:38232-124644 GCA_004027205.1 Ctenodactylus gundi | reverse complement strand
TGGAGTCTGCAATTTCATTATTCCTGCTATTATCTTCTGGGGTGTCAGGTCTTTTTGTAGGAGATTTGTTATCACATTTCCCCATGGTTCTGGTATCTCTGGCTGTCTCTGGTGCACAGGAAAGAAAGATTTGGCGAAGGCCCAGTCCTAGATTCCTCTGGAATCCTCTGGCCCAAGGGACAGACAGGGCGATGGAATTCCCAGTCTTAGATGCCTCTGGAAGCCTCTGGGGTTCAGGATTGACAGGGCGATGGACTTCCTGGTCCTAGATGCCTCTGCCCTGCAGGGCAGTGGTGAACTGGAAGCCTCTGGTGTGTGCCGGAGTAACAGGGTGATGTTCCCCCTTTTGAGGTGTCTTGTTCCCACTGGCCCACTCAGCAAAGCTCTCCGTCTGTCCTGGCTTCCCTCCCTCAGAGCGGGGCTCCCACCCTTGGAGCAGAGGTGCCCCTGAGCCTTTCAGGGGATCAGCAGCCTTTTTCCCCTTTTTTTCTCTCTGCTGCTTGTGCCAGTTACTTCCTAGGCACTGTTTAACGGTGACCCCAAAGCCCTGATGTGCTCTTCTGAGCTTTCTTTTACTCTTAAAGGGTTGAGTCTTGGGCTTTTTTTTCCCCCTTATTTTTAAAATGGCTCCTGCTGATGTCACTGCCTGTGACAGCTGCTGAGCCCTGTTTCTGATCTGGAATCCCGGGGCCTTTTCTAGGGGAAGCGCATGCTACGTTGGTAGTACACACACCCGTGGGTTGGTCTTTGGGATCCACGCGGACCTCAGGCAGAGGTTCTGGCTCTGGACCTTCCTCCGTCTGGTCCGTGGGTGCTGGCAGGTCGGGGCCGCACTGAGTTGGCTGCTTTTTTCCTCCTCTTCTGATGTGACTTCGGGATTTCTGACCCGCCCACAGCCTCTTGTCCGTTGTTGTGTGCTCCGTCCTCTCCCCGCTCCGTCAGATGTTCAGGTCCCCGTGAGCTTTCCTCCGTCCGCAGCTGCCTGCAGCTTCTGCTGTTTGCCGCCTGCTGCGGCAGCTTCCTGGGATGCTGGGATTTTTTTTCTCTGCTTTCGATGTTCCTTCGGAATTTCTGACTTTCCTCTGTCCTCCTTTCAGTTGTTGGGGATGCTCCTTTCTTTCCTAGCTACACTGAATACACTTTTTCTCACTAAATTCTCGACTTTTTAAGTGGGTTGATGAGGAGAGATTGTGCAGCACTGTTACTCAGCTGCCATCTTGGCCAGAAGTCCTTTTTTTGCGTATTGATTTTATATCCTGCAATTTGGTGCATCTGTTAGTTCTAAGAGTCTTCTGGTGGAGTTTTTGGGGTTCTTTATGTAAAGGATCATGTCATCTGCAAATAAGGTAGTTTGACTTCTTCCATTCCTATACGTATTCCCTTTATTCTATTCTCTTGCTTGATTGCTGCAGCTGAGTTTTCAAGCTTATGTTGAATAGAAGTGATGAGAGTGGATACCCTTGTCTTGTTTCTGATTTGAGAGGAAATGCTTTTAGTTTCCTCCATTTATGATGATGTTGGCTGGAGGTGTCATAAATTGCTTTTATCGGCTTGAGGTAAGATCCTTCTATATCTGTTTTCATTAGTTTTGATCAGGGAGGGATATTATATTTTGTCAGACATTTTCTGCATCTGCTATGATGATGAGATTTTTCCTCCTTGTTTTTGTTAATGTGGTGAATTGCATTAATTGATTTGCATATGTTGAATCAGGCTTTCAATTTCATAGAACAGTTTGAGAAATGTTAATTCTTAAGTTCTTATGGAATTCTGTGGTGAATCCATCAGGTCCTGGTGCTTTTGCTTGTTAGACTTTTTATTAATGCCTCAATTTCATCCCTGGTTATCTCTGTATACAGGATTTTTATATCTTCTTAGTTCAATTTTGATAACCCATTTCTTCTGAGTTCTTGAATTCATTGGAATATAGGTTTTCAAAATAGTCTCTTACAATCTTTGGATTTCAACAGTGTCCATTGACACTTTTTCATTTCTAATTGCATGGATGTGGTTTTTTTTTCTTTCCTTCTTTTGGAAAGTTTGGCTTTATCAATCTTATCCTTTAGAAGAATCAACTTTGATTCATCAAAATTTTTTTTAGTTTCAATTTCATTGCTCACTGGTTTGATTCTTGTATATTCCTTTTCTTCAGCTTTTGGATTTGGCTTGTTGTTGCCTCTCTAGGACTTCGAGCTGTATCAGTGGAGTATTTGTGATTGCTCTGTTTTTTTCCACATGTGCATTCATAGCTATAAATTTTCCTCTTAGTTCTATTTTCATTGTATCCATAGATTCTGGTATGATGTGCTGCCATTGTCATTTAGCTTTAGGAAGGTTTGATTTCTTCCTTTCTTCCTTTCTTCTGTGATTTATCAGTAGTTCAATAATGAATTATTTAATCTCTGTGTATTTGTAGTTTCTTTTGCTATTGATGTGTGGTTTCATTCTGCCATTGTCTGAAAGTACATAGGGAATTATTTCCATTCTTTTGTGTTTATTTTAGCATGTCTTATGTCCAATATGTTCTATTTTTATAAAAAATCCCATGTGCTTCTGAGAAAAATGTGTATTTTGTTGATGTTAGGTAGAATAGTCTGTAGATACCTGTTAAGTCTGTTTGTTCCAAGGTGTGGTTTAGTTCCAACATTTCTTTGTTATTGTTGTTTTGGTCTGGTTGATCTATTTGTGGAAGTGAGTATTTGAGTTCCCTAGTATGATTGTATTGGGGTTTGTTTGACCTTTCTGTTTTTGTGACTGGATGCATCTACATTGGGTGTGTATGTGTTTATAATTGTGGGCGCTTCATTTTACCACTATATAGTGTACATCTTTGTCTCTTCTGATCTGTTTTGGTTTGAAATTTGCAGTGTCTGAGAATAGTATAGCTACTCCTGCTTGTTTCCTGGCTCCTGTAGCATGAGTTTTAGTTTTCACCCTTTTTCCTTGAGTCACTGTGTGCTTCTTTGTGACTGAAGTGTGTGTCTTGTAGGCAGCACGTGGTTGGGTTTTGTTTTTTGATCCACCCTGCCAGACTGTGTCTTTTGATATGTGATTTAAAATTCTCAGTCAGCATTGAGAGTAATTATTGTAAGATTTTTACTGAAACCTGTCATCGTCTTGTATCTTATTTTTCTAGCGTTGGTTGTTTTTTTTTTTTAAATTTCATTTTCCCTTTTAATGTTTCCTTTCCCTGAGTTCTTAGGTGTTGTTTCCCCTCACTTCTCTCTCTCTCTGATTCCTGCAAGTATTTTCTGCAGGGTTGGGCTCGTGTACATAAATTTTTTTTATGGTTTCTTGTCCTGAAAACTTCTTCAGTTTTCAGGAATAATTCTGTTGGATACAATAACCTGGATTGGCACTTGCTTTCTTTTAAAACTTGAAATGTTTCATTCCAGGCTCTCACAGCTTTTAAAGTTTGCGTTAAGAAATCTATAGTAATTTGGATTGGCTTGCCTTGGTATAATGTCTGTTTTCTCTAACTGCTTTTAATATTCTTTGTGATGAATTTTTCAGCTTTTGATTATGATATGTCTTGGCGAGTTTCTTTTCTGGTCAGGTTTATTTGGTGTTCTATAAGCTTCTTGTACCAGAGTATTAATTTATGTCCTTGATTTGAAAAATTTACTGCCATGGTTTCACTGAATGAATTCTTTATTCCTTTTGTGCTGTCTTCTGCTCTTTCTCCCACACCCATAATTCTGAGGTTGGTTCTCTTTTGAGCCACTCACTAGTTGTATCCAGCTACCTTGCACAGTCATGCCTGATTATGGCATTAATTTCATCAACCTTGTCTTCAAAGTCTGAATTTCTATCCTTGTGGCATTTGAGCTGATTGCCTCTTCTTTCAAATAAATTTTTTGTTTTCTGAACTTCAGTTAGCTTTCTTTTTAGATTTTCCACTCATCTAGCAAAATGTTCCTTATCTTGCATTTCCTTATTTACCTTAGCCAGCTTATTTGTGTCTATAAATTCAGTAAACTTTGTATTTATTAGGCCCATTATTTATGACGTTCCTCTTTAAGCCAGCTAATCATTATTTTCATCTATTTAAGAATGTCTTGTTTGAACTGACTATTTGCATAAACCAACCAATCTACTTGGTTTTTTACTTCATTTCCTGTGAGTTCCACTGTTTTGGGGCCAGTGACATTAGCTTCCCGGGGGGTCAGGCATTTCTGCATGTGTCCTGCTGCCTTGACTTCCCGTGATTCTATTGCTGAGGGACTTCTCTTTAATGTCCTAGCTGAGAGGTTTCTCTGAATATGTGTGAGGGTGTGGGAAAGGAATGGAAATCTCACTGAGTTGTTTTGGGAGTAGCCCTGAGGGGAACCTAACAGTCTGATAGTCTCTAAGGTGACTTGTTCACACCTAGCCCCCTCAGCAAAGCTCTCCCGTCTGTCCTGGCTTCTGCCATCCAAGGGCAGGACTCTGTTCACTGTTCACTCACTACCACCACCTGAACCAATCAAGAGGTCAGTGGCCTCTCTCTCCTCAGCTGTCTCTTGTGCCACTTCCTTCCTAGGCACTAATTAAAAGTGCTCCCAAGATCCTTTCTGTGTGGCCAGTCTGTGGCTTCTTTTACCCTAAACAGTTAGAATGTGGGTTTTCAGAATGCCTCCTGCCTATGTCATTTCCAGTACGACTGCTGAGTGGAGCTGGTCCTCTAAGCTGTAGGGAGGCCTTTTCAAGGGAAAGCTTACACTGCATTTGCAGTCTGCACTACCCACAGGCTTATTTCTGGAGAGCGAGGCTGCCGGCAGCTGTCAATTCGTATAGCTCCTTACTCTGGGCTTGCCTCAGTCTGTGCCTGCCAGCTGCTCATTGCTGCTCTTGGCCCATCCCAGGAGGCCTGGTACAGCTTTCCAGGAGGTGTATATTATTCAGATTCTGATGCTCTATGGAGTTTCAACATTAATGTGGCTTCCTTACAATTTCTGAAGCTGTCTGCCCTCTCTAAGCTGAGTTGAGTGGGTAGTTTTAAAACTGTAACTCACCTTTTGGAGAAGTGTGAGAGAAGCCATTGAACAGAACTCATTATTGGTCACCATCTTGCCCACAAGTCAAAATTCACAAGTTTTCAGTAACTTTTTATTAGTGTGTGGCTACAGCTATTCTATTTTACTTTTAGTTATTGCTTGATTTATAAGCCAAAATTTATTACAAGTTGGTATTATAGGAAAACAACACAGTGAGTAGTGTTGGCAGTTTCCAGTATTCACTGGAGATGTTGAATATATCTCTAAGAAAGGGCATGTAGTCAGGGAGAACTGGGGAGTCCTGTTTTAGCCCTTGCCAACTGCCATAATTGCTCAACAAATTGTGCTACAGGCAGGTCCCAGCCCATACAATACCATGCAGCGCCAGTGGTTCCAAGATAGTACTCAGAGTCAGAAATTTTAGAACTAAACCCAGTGATGCAGGTCTGTAATTCCAGTACCTGGGAGGCTGAGGCAGTTGAACAAATTCAAGCCCACCCTTGGTAACTTAGTGGCATTCTGTCTGAAAGAAACAATAAAAAGAGGTTAAAGTTATATGTCAAATCAAAGGTCTGTGTTAATCCCCACTACCATAAAATAATAATAATAATAATAATAATAATAATAAATGGACTGGGGATATATCTCGGCGTGAAGGCCCTGGGCACCGTTGCCAGTACTATAACAAAACAATGACCAGAAAATGAAAAAAAAAAAACCCAAAAACCTAGAACCAAACCAGAAGTCACTTTGGAGATTAGCTAGTTCATCCCTCTTATTTTTCTGATAAGGAAACAGGCTTATCTTGTCAAATGACTTTTCAGTGTCACATCAGTGATAAAACATATTAAAAATCAGGTCTCGTAATGTGTTTTGGATTAAAAGTTCTCTGCCTACCCCATTCCTTGCTGAAGCCTTAACCCTCAGTTCATTTGCAGACAGGGTTTTGGGAAGTAATTAGGTCTAGGTCTGAGGGTGGCATCTCTGTGATGGGATTAATGCCTTTGTCGGAAGAAGAGCTCTCGAAGGTCACTCTATCCACCTTGGGAGGGTAAAGCGAGAAGGTGACCATCGGTCTGGAACTGAATTGGCCAACCGGGTAGGTCTGGGCTTCTCAGCTTCCAGAGCTGTGAGAAGATACCTGTGTTTTTAAGCAGCCCAAACTCTGATGCTGTTCTAGCAGCCTTAGCAGACAAACACCCATTACTGTATAAAGTGCGTGTTTCCTTTCTTGTTTATGCTTTGCCTTGTCTTTGTAGGCAGCATATTGGGAAGAGCACAAGCAGCTGAGCGCGTAAGCCTAGCAGCGGCTGTCTCCCTTTGTCTGCTGGCTGTGAGGTCCTTGGCCAAGTGGTAGACCCTCTCTGAATCTTGGTTTCGTTGTCTGGATAGCAGACCCAGTCATGTTGCCTGCAGGATTGTGCAGATGAGAAGGAGCACATGCAAGCACACACTGAAAAGAGTTAAGTGCTCAGCACATGTCAATCATGTACGCTTTATCTGGAAAAAAAAACTCTGGAGGTAGCATTAGCCAACAAAGGATTATCCTACAACGAAGAAACAGTTATGACATGGATTCTGTGGGCATGGGTTGTCTACTAGATGGCATGTGGCGATTACGCCTAGGTAGGGGGGACTGTATAGCACGTGGATACATATATAGAGTATAACAGTTAAATCAGGGTAATCAGCATTTCTGTTGCCTCAGGATTGATCACTTTTTATGTGTTGGGAACAGCAAAATCACTCTCCTCTAGCTATTTAGGGATGTAGAGTTTTTGTTTTTTCCCCTGTAGTCACCCTCTGGGGTACTGTAACTTCTCATAACTGCACCTTGGTGCCCACTTTACATGCTTCGTCTGCTCTTCCCCACCCTCAGCTCTTGGTGGCACTGTCCTACACTCGGCTTGGATGCCAGAATGTGTATAGTTTCCACAAATGGAGTAAGTGCCATTTTGGGTCTGGCACACTTCACCTAACGTGGCATCCTCCAGGCTCACCATGGAAAAATCCCAGAAAAATACCCTTCTTGCTTCCAGGGTTCTCGGAGTTTAAACACAGAAGCATCTTTTTTGGGTGACTTACGTGGCACCAATCGCCCCTTAGATGACGGATTTAAACACTGCTGGGCCCTTCTGCAGTTTCTGCATCACAGAGGAACGGTGCTGTGGTGCTGGGATGCTCCAGAGCACGGCAGTCTCCCTCCTTTATACCACATCCTGGCTTTTCACAGACCTGCTCTGAGAAGTCAAGACCTCATACCTGATCATTATATCCAAATGAATAGCATATGTCCCCTTCTGAGAAGCTACACTGATGTTGCCACTGTGAACAGTTCAGTGGTAACAGTAGCAACTGGAGATTCTGTGATTGGGTGCCCCCATTTAGATGTGATCATCACTTCAGTTTCTTTTCTGGATTTTGTGTGGTTGACCTAGTGTGTGTTCTCCTTTCTAACTTTCCTATGAGATCACTGTAACCCTAGAAGATCCTTTTACACTCCCTCCCAGGAGCCCTCCTGGACTCTGAACCAGCTGATGCAAGATGCAGGAGGGAGCATAACCATTATTTTCAGCAGAAGTGGGTTAGGTCTGGATTTGGGCAGAGGTCCTATGGCGATATGTTTCACATTCATCATTTGCATTAACTCTCAGTCCTTGACACCGGGTTGTGGTGGAGAGTTACAATTATGTAGAACTTGATCGCCTACAAAGACTTTACATGCATGACCTCTCTCCTTCTCTTCTCTGCGGTGGTTGGAAATAAGGACAGGATTGGAGACTTTTGGCTCCTTGCAGTAAAGATTGTGGGATCAAGACACATGTGTCTTTTGGATGCCTCCTGATTTTAAGGGTCCTTAGATGTGGCATCCCAGTGGCCTTTATTCTGACCTCAGAGTACTTTATTATTCAAGTGTCCTTGATATCACTTTAAAAATGACTCATGATATGGCTGTTACCTTGTCAGAATGTTCAGTGTATGGTTCAGCAGTGTCCTCAATAGCAGATGGAGGTGGGCAGTGGCAGGGCAGGGCAGAAGCAAAGTCTGGAGTCAGCCCTACTATTCCTTTGTCACCATTTCTAGAGCAAAGATGACAAAGTGGGATGTGCATTCAGGACTTTAGGAAGGTCCTACTGATCAGTCATGGTGGCCTTCTCTTGAGACAGGAAGCTGCCTTAGCATCCTCAGGTCTGCATTCCCAATGGCAACTAGCATTGGACATTTTCTCTCGCACAAGTCAGTACTTTGTTTCTTTGCTTTCTCTAACCAAAAGGGTTACTATCCCTTTTTCTCTGTCTTAAAAAAAAAATAAAGAGCTGAGGGTGTAGCCCAGGCATAGAGCACTTACTTAGCATGTGTAAGTCCCTGGATTGAATCTCCAGCATCACAGAAAACAGAAGTGAATTTTTAAAAAATTAAATTGCTATCTGGTAAGGGCTGAAGTGTAGATCAGTTGTAGAGCAGTTGCCTAACATGCATAAGCCCCTGGGTTCAATCATTAGTACTGCCACAAAAAATTACTACATACCCAGTGCTTCTCAAACTCTTAAAATGCATGCTAATCACATGGCTCTTATAGAAACAGAGCTCCTGATTGACTAGGACCGGTCTGGCACTGGGCTCTGCACCTCTGATGCTGCTGTGGATGTGTATGCTCTGGGTCTATGGATCCCACCTTGATTACCAGTGTCCAGCACTTGGCTGTTCACCACCAGATTCAAAGAGGAAAGCTAAAACAAAAACAAACAGGCAAACAAATGGTGCATCTGCTACCCAGGAACCAAGGAGAAAGAACAGCAGCCAGGCAAACAGTCCATCAGAAGCTGAAGTTTTATTATAGGAGAACAGTACATAAAGCACATCTAAAATTGATGTGTTCGATGCACTTTTAATAAAGGTCATGTAATATTAAAGGTACAGTTTCTAAGTACAATATAACAACATTCATATTAGAATGAAAATCGGAGTATTTAAAAGACAACATTAAATCTCTTTTTTACAGCTTGTATTTACAAAATGAATCAAAATATTTTTTTAAATTCAGGACTCAATAAAATAAAGAGCTGGAAATAAGCAGACTACCGTAAAGAGTGAGTTGGAAAGAAAACCCAATGTAAGTGAAAGGTTGGATGCTCCTCTAATGAAGACCATTAGCAGAGTTTTAGTTCAGTACATGTTTTAGGATTCCCATAAATGGCTTGCATTTTTAGTGTGGCAGAAAAGGAGTTTTTACATACTGTACACAGACAGATAGTGTATGTTTACAGGTACAGTATTACTGCTTCCAGACTTGCATGTGTATTTACAGAAGGCCTAGTCTGTTACTCAGGGTTTTGTAAAATTTGTGTGCTTAATCCTCAAGACCTACACACAGTTCGAATCAGCATTTCATGGGGTCTTTTAAAATCTTTTAAAATGTAGATTTTGTACTTGGCTGTAGAGGAAAACGTTTACCATAAGGCTTGGCATACTTTATAACTTGCCCAAACAACCCAGGAAGAAAGTTTCATTGGGGCATACTTGTTACTTAGCAATGATCGAATGCTGACATGTGCTGGCCATTGTGCAGGTACAAAGAGGCACCCTCTCCATCCTCAGAGAGGCTGTGGGTGTGAAATGGTGCTTTAAAGAAAAGTCTCACTCCCTTTCCCTGCGAGACAGTTAAGGAATGACAGGGCTTGTACTAAAAGGGATTCCCCTCTAAACTGTAGCCAATTCACTTTAACAGGTTAACTCAGCATTAGCTTTCATTAACCACATGATTGCATTTATAATTAAAGTGACAGCAACCCTTCCATAAAATGGAAAATGTCCAGGATGGCAGGTGCAGATGAAGTGTGTGGGAGCCACTCACCATGGCTTAACATTGATTACCTTCAGTTACAAAAAAGTGCAGTAAACAGAAACATTTGCTCTATATTTATAAATTGCTCAAAAATCTTTGCTAAAGATCTTACAAATTCAGTAATATTACAGAATAATTCTAATCAATATTTAATAAGGCTAACTACATCCTTAGTTAGATATTTGATATGCTCTGATTTTTTTTTTTAACAATGCCGATAGATTAGGGGAGAGTGAGTGAAAGTTTAAATGACTAATGGACAGTCTGGTATGAGGAAGTAACCGCTTGAGCTAAAGTGAGCCCATTAAATGACTTTTAAAATAAAGATCTGCCTTCACTTAGTTCATGAAACTGACTGAAGTCACATCACAGTAGGCCACCCCTCATTGGCTTTGCTGTGATCCGTGTGCAACCAATGAATGTCTTCCCATGACTCATTAGGAGCCACCATGAATTTTCATATAACTGTTTATTTTCTAAAATAACTGGAGTTAAGTCTACAATGTTGTCAGATGCCAATAATTCCTTAATAAGAAAAAAGTGACCTCATTAAATGAGAAAGTTTCTTTGGGGTCTTAAATGTCTGGCAATTTTTTTTTTTTTTTTAGCTCAGGAGATGCGGTGAAAAGTCATAGCAAACGTAAAGTCAATGCAAATAATTTTTCACAGATCACACTGATACACAAATTCATCCAAAAGATGTCAAATATCCATACTAAGGAAGTAATTTTATCCTAATTAAATATACTCTAGAATAATTTATATAATGATAGTATGTATTTAAAGAGAAAAGCATGGCCCAAATCCAGCACTCTGATACAGCTGCTGGTTGGGCACAGGTAAAGATGTATATATATATATATAGATATATATATATGTATATATATACAAATATATAGTTATACTCAGTGAAATTAACAAGACCCAAAGGTGGTATTGTCTAGGAATAAAAGGGATAGGTTTTTTTTGTTCACAAAAGTAACTTATCTAGCACCACACATCAGAAAAACACAAAAATAGCACACTCTAGTTCTAAACAGCTATGTCTAAAATAGATTATATAGTAAAACTGGTATTATACAGCATATTGTGGATTTAATAAACAGATAAATATTTGCACTGAGTAGGCTGTTGATAATATAACATCTTATCTATACAGAATGAAAGCCAAAAAGTTAACTGTATAGAGGTGTGCAGAACAACATTAAATATTATGACTCAAAAGCAGGGACAAAGGTAAATTTGAAAGAAGAGTAAGAGAGAAAATGTTTACAGGCCATTACAAGTTCTTAATAGTAAATAAGGGACCAATCGCTCAAGTTGAAGAAAGCAGTAAACAAGAGATTGCATTTACATGCAGATGTCTAAAATTTGTGTTTTTTAAGTCTATGCACAAAAGTCATTTGATTTATTGCTTGACATTCAGTTATGGCTAGATTATTTAACCTATTTTTTGTACTTTGGAAACAAGAATATTGTTAAAGGTGCCATAAAAATGGACAACAATGAAAACGGTTTGCAAATAAACCACCTAACACTGCAGTTCTTTATACATATTAAAAGCCTTGTCTGGGGTTTGTCATATGTTAAATATATTTAAACTGGGAAAATATGTTGTAGCTTGAAGCCTCCCATTGGCCCAAACATCCAATACAAAACCACATCTCCACAAAAGGAGCCGCAGACAACACAGGTACACTTAAAGAAGCAGCCAGCTAATGTCCTAATGGTTAAACTTGACCACTGTTGTAGGTGAGATTTCAAACCATTGTGGGTAAGATGAGAATTTTGGATTCAGGAAGATGTGTACAGTACATAACAGATTTTTTTTGTGAAGTTGTATTCACTATATTGCTCAAGAATTCATCTGCATTTTATATAAGCAGTCTACTTAGTGATAGTCAAGTTCCTAGAAAGAGCATTCATCCACAGTCGAGTAAGGAGAAAGGACTCACACGCAGACACGGGAGGGTCTCGTCATCTCTCGCAGAGGACGATGTAATGGCATGTGGAAAGCGAAGCTCTTTCATTAGCTTCTGGCAGGATCAGAGACAAAAGCATGCTCCTGCTAACATGGCACAGCACGCTGAATGTCAGCGGCAGGCACAGATTCCCTAGCGTCTGTTCAAAACATTCGTGTCCACTTCTCCATGGGATGTTGCATCACTGAAAAAAAAGCTGTTTCTACCTGGACCGGATATCCTGTCATTCATTTCTATGGGAATAAGTGACCGAATGTATTTATTGCTCTAAGTTCTGAGTGCGTGGTTGAATGTGGAGACCCAGCCCCCCACATCTACCTTAGCTCCTTGAAATGACGCCAGATCTCTGTGTTCATTTAAAAATTATCCAGAGAGCCTGACAAAACTGACCTCACACACACATGCATGCATGCATGCACAAATGAGCAAATGACCCAAAGTGAAACTTACTGTTTATGGAGGCCCTGCTAGCCAACCTCCTAATCTCCTGAGAGTACACAGTAATCGGAAGGCCTGTGAAATCACGTCCAGCAGAGCCTCTCTGTATAAGAGTTAGAAAATGAAGGCCCATGATGTACACTAGTAGCAACACAATTTGATGCTGCAGCTGCGTTTTCTGGGCATATGATTGGAGCCATGGTATGAAGTGGGGTTCTATATCATAACCTTATATCAAGGTCTTGTAAAGCTGCCCAGAATACACCTGAACTGCAAATTCTACTGTCTTATAGGAAACGGCAATGGTTACATGATGTAAAGATACCATGAGATTTCGGCTATTTTAAAATATTCTTTACTTACAAAATAGGTGAAGGTATCTGTGTTAGAGGACAAACATGGAAAGTTTCCTCAAGTTATGCTCTCATTTGCTGACCCTGTGTTCCAGGAGTAGGAGAGTCAGAGCCAACAGTTGCCCTGAACTCTTTGGGCATCAGGGAAGGTCATATATGGGAATATGAGAACAAAGCCAATGCCTATTTTTACAATGTGACATGTAACCCCTGAAGCTAGATGAAGTAGCTGTTACACAGGTGGTGGGGTGTGGCTTGTCTTTCAACATTAACTCCTCTATTCATTAATCAGATAGAAGTTACACATATGGAAGTAAGAACTGATAGCCATAAAGGGATTTTTGGTTCACTTTTAGAAGTGAACACAGTGAAAACAATGCTTATTTGCCAGCTTCTTCACTCATTTCACTGTGTAAAAACTTTTGTTTGTGATGTACAAGACTGGAGAGACTTTGAAACACAAGCCATATGCATATGGATTTGTCATGAATGTTTTAATGACTAAGGAAGTGGTAAATGGCATATGGACCATGGAAGGCCTGCACTTCTGAGCGATACTCTGAGTTGGCATATTATGTATATTATGTATTTATCTCCTGAACACACTGGTCTAACTTTGCACTGTTTTGGGGGAAGTTAGTGTTTCTAAGCACACAAAACTGAACAGTCTTGAACTCCACAAGATGAGAAAACAGCAAAGAGCTCACACACACACACATACACACACGTGCAGTTCTACACGGTTCACATGTGCCTGGAGGGATAGTATCATGACCATTATTATTAATAACAAAAAGTACAACTTGTCCCAGTATTACTGGCCACCCTGTTTGAAGAGTTTTAGAAGATCCCTGAGCACATTGTTTCTGACTCTTAATCCCAACCCCAAAATGATAGGGCTTCTATCCTTGATAGCAAGATGGATTGTCATTCACAGTAAGTCAATTGTAAGGTGCTTATGTACCCTTTTGTCACCAATCAGCACAGAGAACCGTCAGAAAATAACTTTTATTATTATCATCTTAAAATAATAGCACTGGAAGGACACATGATTGAGACCATCAATGTTTGAAACAGTGGCTTTAGGATGATTATCTGGCTGCCCCTCAACAATAACAAGTGATTCAATCGACATTCCTTAGCCAAAAATAAAAGAAAAAAACAAAACGAACCCAAAAAACTGTACAAATATGTATTTTTCCCTGAGGGATCAAGGTACACCCGCAAGTGCTCTATGTACATATTGCACTGGAGAGGGATGAGAGACGTGCAAAAAAAGCAACAACGAGAGAAGCTTACACACTACTCAGACCGCGCCAGCAAGGGTGCGACAAGGTGTCGTGCATTCAGGAATGTCGGAACACAAACAGCTAACTAGTGCTTAGTCTAAAACGAAAAACACGCATGTCTACTATGGCACATTCAATGAAATAAAAAGTTCTCCAAAGACAGATAGACAAATTCCATCAAGAAAATAATACAAAGTTTGTTTGTTTGTATTTTTTTTTTTAGAAAATTACATTACTTTCTTTCTTTGTTTCACATTACAAAATCTTTTTGTTTCTTTACACAAATCACATTTTATTGCAGGAATATTTCAAGTGCCATCAAATATTTATAGAAGGGTTAAAAAAATAGAAGTCTCTCTAAAGTGGTCCAGACAAGGCTTTGTATAGAATAAATCTTTTTTTTTTCATCTTCTAGTTTTGATTTAAGTATTTTGAATACATTTTCTTTTCCATTGATACTTAGTAGCCTAGAAGCGGTTTGATGCACCGTGTCATACACACGCACATCTTTCACACACATACACACGGGCGCACACGCGCTCCTTCCTCACCTGACCCTCAGCCCACTCTCCCGCATGTTCGCAGAGATCTGGGAACAGATCCTCACTGTAAAGAACAACCAAACTTAGAAGCAGTGTCGTAGATTACATTTTCCTTATGTTAGGAAGGGTGGATTAGGATGCTGAAGACTTGAAAATAAAAAGCCCATAGTTTTAACACAAATTAGGATGCTGAACACTTACAACAACAAAAAAGCATAACTTTTAACACAATTTGCAAACTGTCCAAAAAGCACTTTCATCTGCGCTTTTGATTTCACTGTGACCAAGGGCATTTTCTTCACAGTGTAATCTGATCATTTGGATGCCACTGTGAGAAAGTATTCAGGCTTTGTACAAAAGCCTTATTTACCTTATTTGAAAAAAATATATATTTATATACATGTATACACATATTTGTATATATATATATATGTATACATATATATTTGTGTAGATATATAAAGGTGTTATAGCAGCCGAGTTGACAGTGATATTCCAGTCCCTAAAAGACTACTGGAAATTTTAAATTTAGGAAATTCCGATGACATGAATTATTAAGAATGATTGTTCAGGTATCACCCAGTATTTTGTGTCATCACACAGTTGTTTTTATAAGGCAGGAAATAAAAATGCAAAGGTTTTCACATCCTTTTCTGGATTCTAATTTCTTTCAACTGCATTTCCTGTTTAGCTTCGATCGCAACATAGATCCAAGGACCAGTCAGTGGTTGGGTCAGTCTGTCCCTACTGTTCTCGTCCTACCCCGTCAGCAGAGTTTGCTCTGAAAGTTCCCCTCCCGCGTCCCTCTCAGAACCACCTAGAAGCAGCATCATGTGACTCTGTCCCCGGTGACTGCAAGAGCAGTATCACCGCAGCATGAGTCTTACTTACATCAGAGCATTATTTTTCTTTTCTTATTTTCTTTTCTTTTTTTTTTTTTGGCAATTAGGTACATGCAAATTCTTTTTGGGAAAAGAAATTCCTTTTTAAGTTCAACATTACTTTCTCTCTCACCCTTAGAGAAGTTCAGTTAGCTCTTCTTATTCAGAAATGGACACTGGAGTTAGGTTTAGTTGCTCTTTAATGCATTAGCACCTGAGGCTGGTCATATGCAGAAAGCTTTGGTTAAAAAGAAGTTAATATACTTTAATAAAACTGTCCCTAAATTTAGTGAATCTGACCAAAAAAACCAACCTCCCCCCCTTAAAATCCCACACCACTTTCCCCCCAAAGGAGAAACAATAGAAAATATAATGGACAAATAAATAACTAACCTTGGTACTCTTTTTCAGAGTATAAATACTATTAAACTTTAAAAAGGAGCTATGCTTACTTAAATAAAAATTTGATTTGACCCTTCTTGCTCAAATATAAATACTATATGCTGACAGTTAATCTCTCTATATAAGCACTCACATAAAGTTTTTTATGCCTGTAAGAAATTTAAGTAAATATTATTCTCATCTTCTACTCATGGTTAAACCCTTAGTATATTTTTGAAAAAAAAAGTTTTTGATGTTATTTAGGCTTCATACACATTTCTGTGTGAATAATTCCTTCTTCAAGTGCCTTAGGAACCAGGTGATAGTCAGCGGAGTTAAAAAGAGAGCACAGTGCTCAAGGAGCCCGCCTCCGTAGCTCTGCTGGTCGCTGGAAGCAGGGTCCTGTGGCAGATGCTAAGGGTGCCATGATGACAGTGGAGGCCTCTGAAGGGAAAGGGCTTCCGGGAGACACCCTTGGCCCCTCAGAAGTTCCCATTTCCTTAAAAAACAAGGTCTCTGATGTCAGACCAGTAGTTTGACTCTCACTGTTGCTGGGACTAAGTCCATCTTGTAATTCCCAAAGGCCACTTGTTCCGCAAGTATGCATGTTTGCACATCTGACTGTCCCTTTCCCCATCCCCACTCGGGATGATTCCGGAAATCATAGCACAAAATGAAACAAAACAACTTAGTATTTTCTCACCTGAACACAAAGCCGAACAATCTTCTAAATATTTACTACAATAAATTATAGTCCACAGTTTTCTAGTGAAGATAAATACAAGAATAAAGGTTTGCGGCTGACATCCCCTTCATGCGAAAGGCTTAAAACATTTCATATTTAAATAAGAGAAACTGGTTCAAGGTTGCACGTCTCCTCCCTCAGCCACCTACCACCTCCTGCCCAAATGCCCCGAATGCCGGGGCACTGTTCTGCAGCAGTGGCATCTGGGGATGAGTGAAGAACTGAATCGCCCTGGAAATGAATGCTGAGGCCTCTAGTTTCTACAGAAGACATAACATCCAAAGAATGCTTATGTCCTCACGTGGAGACAGTGGGATACCATCTTTGGGTCCTCTCTGTACTAAAGGCTAGCTTCCCATAAAATATCTGGCTACTGATTCGTTCTCAAAGCATTCGAATCCCAACTTGAGACAGCCCATACGACTGAAGTATAGAAGTACAGAACATGAGCCTCATCCCTCCCTGACTTCCCATAGGTGGCATTTTAAAAAGCTTTTTTTTTTTTTCCTTTTTTAAAGTACTTGATGGTTTAAGTCCACAGCACCAAGTCACTCAACTTTGTATGAAGCATAAACACATCTATCCTTAAACTCACCAAAAAAAAAAAAAAAGAGAGAAGTGTAATTTAGGGAGAGTTCTGTTTCTAAATCCAAATTCACTTGTGGAAAAAAACCAAAAATAATATCCAACATGTTGATTTCTAGATATGACCAGCCAGTCTTTTTAAAAGTAATTTTTGTAAACAGCAGCATAAATACCTCCCGACGTACCTTCCAAGCCTTCTCAGTTAAACTTGTGTTTCCGGTGCACATGCGACACGACAGTGAACACGCTAGCATTTAATTTAAAGAAAAAAAGGTGCAAAATGAAAGTGCCTTATCAATTCAACAGGAAAAGCTACACCAGGAACTACATTTTATATTAATTAAAACAATATATAAACAATATCTCTTTTAGCTATATATAGTCTTCATGCCCATTTACCCTGTAATATATTATAATGCTATTGTTGCTAGTGCCATGGACCCTTTCTGTGCCATCCTGCCAAGTGGCAGCGGTCGGTGAGAAAACGCCAACTTCCTTCAGGAGCCAAAGAACACGTGTGCAGCAAAGTAACGCCACCCACTCCGCTCCGCGCCCCATCACTGCTCGGCTCTCCATCGTAAAGACAAGACTGGCGACTCCGTAGGAAGCCGGGGGCAGTGAGCTACAAGGAAAGGACACCTTCCGCCTTCAGTACCCTCCTCCTGCTGTAAACAGAGAACAGCGCCCCAGAAGCTGAGACAGAAAAAGGGTCCATATCTGTAGGCGTAATGGAAAATCATATGCATGAGAAAAACAAGTTCAGCTTGGATTTGTTTTCATTGTTTCCCCTCCTTTTGCCTGACCCCGACCACCAGGAGATGTGCAGTGTGCTGGCGCTCCAGGGCTGTGCAGGGCCATACAAAGTGTTCTGTTTTGTTTTCTTTTCTTTCTTTTTCATGTCTGTACTTCGGACATTCTAGAAGTGCGAGGGTGATAACGTTTACCCGTCAATCTGCATGGCTGGCTCAAACTCCGAAGTGAACAATTCCTTGTATAACGGAGGAAAGTGAAGCCGCACAATGTCTGGGTATATGGCTTTGAATGCCATGAGCTTCTCTGTGTGCCGTCCACATAAGGCCCTTAGCGTAGACACCTTGCATATTAACTGTAAGTGGAGAGAGGACACGGCGTCAGCGGAGGTGGGCACGCACACATACGCACAGAGGGGAAACTGAGGGATCTTTGTGGTCTCTGCAGTGGTTAAATACAGGGAAGGCCATTTGAGGTCACTTATGACTCTGCAGACATTGTACTGGTTCAATGAGATGGTCACGGCATGGGATGATAGCAGTGCACTGAACGCCACTGGAAAGAGGAAGACGTTAACTCGAAAAGGTAATAGGAAGCTGGCCCTGCTTGTCAGTGCAGAGTCCAGGTGGGAGCCCAGGCCGTGTCTCACGACCTCCTATTCCGCGGTGCCTGCTGTCCTAGCCCAGCCACCTTGGGAAGGGGAGCGGTGGGAAAGGTAATGCCGCAGGCAGACACGGGGCAATCCCTGCACACCGTCTGCAGAACCAGCACCAGTCAAATGTTCTTGGGGATGATGGGCTTTCCCAGCGACAAAGCCCTTCTGTGTGTAAGCACAAGAAGACAGGCAGAGGGCCTGGGTGGAGGTCCTGTGCTGACCCCTTCCCAGCTGAGGCTGACCACCTGATGTGTTTGCACAGCGCACCTCAGTGGCAAAGCTTTGTACCCAGGCAGAATGCTCATGGCCTCAGCCAAAGGGATCCTGCCCAGCACATGGTCCCCGCAGGTCCTGTTCATGTGCTTGGTGCTCCCCACAGCAAAGGAACCCAGCAGGACCCTAGGAAGGCAGAGATGAGGTCAAGCTCCTCCGCCTCCCATTTCTGGTTCCTGCCCCCGTCACTCACTGAACGGGGCAAAATCAAACACAAAACACCAGCTGGCCCCCAACGTCACCTTTCTGACCTATGCTAGCTACGGGGAGAAAAACCAGGAAAGCCCCAAAACCTAGTGACCCACCCTATCATGCAATAAAACACACAATTTAAGAAAGAACACCACCACCATAAGCACTAATCTTGAAGGCTGACAGCACATTTTAGGTTAGTACTCTCTAAGATTTGTCTTGCCGACAGTAACTAGCAAAATGAAACGTTATACTTTCGATTCAGAGCACCCTAGGAAACTGACAAAGTCCGGGTTATGTGCAGCTGACTAGTGTATCTAGTGGAAGAGGACAGATGGTAGAATATATGATTATCTAATTCTTAGTCCTTTTTAACCTTTCTCAACTCAAAGACCCCTTTTTCTACTTTATATGAGTGCAGGAGGGTAACTGCCTTGTGCTCAGTGTTGAATGAGTAGCAGGGAGATTTCCTGAGTGTACTATTGCTTTAAAAAAAAAAAATCTTTTCCTACAAGCTCTCTATTCCTGTGAGGCAGTTTGTGATTGGTGAATAGGTGATATGAACAGCATTTAACCGGAGTAAGTTGGTCTCCCCCCCTTCTCCCGAATTCTTGAAACGGAGCCTTGTATGTAGCTTCTCGGCAGCCTGCGACGTACTGAAACTTACGGCGACTATGGCTTACAAGGGCAGCAGGCAGTGTGGTCATTCAGGCCAGGCCGACTGGAGCCCTGCGGCTCTCACCTTTGTTAGGATTCCATCTTCTCGGTGATTCTTTTGTAGGACGTGCTGAAGAGCTAGCTGAATTTTCTGTTGCAGTTTTTCAATTTTTACCTTTTCCTGCAGCCATGAGCGATCTAAATGTGAGAAATTGATACTCTTTAGAATGGCTCCTCCCCCGCCACCCCCCGCGGCGTCAGAGCACCCATTCATTCTCCTGACTCCGAGAGGCCCAGGCTGTTATGTGCACAGTTGGACTCACAGGCCAGTGTCACTCCTCTTCTGACATTCGATAAGAGACTTCAAAATTTCACTAAAGGAGTGGAAAAGTGTCCTGTGACACTTCTAAACAGGGTTAAATCTTCCCCCTTTTTACTAATCCAAGAAAGGAGAGCCATTGAAATTTAAGACCATACTTGTAGAAGTACAAACAGAACTATCATGTCCCTTCAAGCCTTTCTAGAAATTATACTTCTGGATGAAATATTCATCTCAGTTCTGCCAGTCTTTTTGGAAAACAGGAAGATTGCCTTATAATCCAGGGCAGCCAAAATTGTCAGTAAAATCCCAAGTGGCTCAGGGGCTGTTCACTTAGGATGCAGTCTTCGTGTGTAAGAATCCCAAATAAAAGACAGTAAGTTCGCAAAAGTGATTATCTGCCACAGGCAACACTGGTTGAAAACTTAGATTAAATTCAGGTAAACTAAATGGATTTTAGGAATGGTAGGAGGTTTTTAAAAAGACATGTTAAGCTGGAGACAGGTTTTAGAAGGGCAGCTCCACTCTGCCACAGTTGTTCTCTTGGTATCTGGAGGAAAATCATGGACTGAGTTTTATTCAATTATCTTGAGGTTATATCCAGAAGGCATGAGTCTTTTAAAAAAGGAGTATATGTGTGTATATATCATGTATGAGGATGTTCTTTGAAAAACTAGATTTAACATTAGTGGCAGCTGCTCTTGGGAGCCCTTCATACATTCTATAGCCAATAAAAGTTACGCACCTTGTAGAAACTTTACCCAGACAATTTCTAAACATTAAAAAAATTTTGGTTATCTTACCTGCTGACATCAGTACAAATGCAGAAAATAATGCAATTTCATCTTCAGTCAGGTGCATAGAACACAAACTCTTCCCAAATTCAAACACAAAGCTAATAAAATCTTCACAACCTGCAAAAACGAGAAGATAGTTTAGGATCTTGGTTATTATCCTAGTAGAAAAACAGGAAAGAAGGTAGAGAACTAGTAGTTGAAGATCAGAGAAGTACTAACATTTTTATAGTTACAAATAGTTTGAAATCTTAAAAATATTTGTTTATCCATCCTTCTCACCACCTCACCATTTTTACCACCATCACAGTCAGTGTTACTACCACCACTCCTGTCCCACCATCAGACCATCTCCATCACTCTCACACCAGTATCACCACACCACCACCACTACCCTCATTCAAAAATCACGAGAGTGAGTCTTTGTGGTGTGATAACTCTGTCAAGTGCCACTCTAAGAGATTTTTGTGGGTTTCTCCAAGTTTCAGAACAGCCCCAGGAGGGAGGTGGTGTTGTTATCCCCGTTGTAGAGTGGAGGACGCTGAGGTTTGGCAGAGATAGGCAGTGCATCCGAAGACACACAGGCGGCACCACCTCAGACTCCAGGCTGGGCTGACCGACATCAGGGCCCACATTTCTAACTAGCAGGGCTAGTGGCTGTAAACCTAACCCCTGTATTATCTAAGACTACCAAACTACTTTAAGAAATTTAGCCAATGACACATTCTGATGGTACAACCAGTACAGCCATTTATCAAACTGAAAACACAGACTGTAATTCTCCTAAAATAATGATCCAACCCCAGAAGTCTGGTTAGGGTTGGTGGCTTTCTTTCCTTTGCCCTTTGAAGTGCATCTAAAAGAGATCATTTAACTGACCAGTGATACCTCTGACATTTTTCTTAATGTCCATAATCCACTTTATTTAAATTATAGAAATAAATAATTTCAAGTTTATGTCATTGCTGCTCCTGAGCTCTCCTTTGTTTCTTTGATTTTTGCCTTTCCTTTTTATTAACAGTTGTCATCTGAGGGGTGAGGCAAGGCAGACATTTTGCCCCTTGCTTGATTGTTCTGTAGCCAGCCATATCTTCTATGTGACTGAATACTGCATCCCCTGTAAATCTGGTTTCTTAAAACCTACAAGGAGAACTGGGAGGACCTAAAACATGAATTATTTCAATTACCAGTTGGATAAAATGGAACTCGAGATCTTTGCATGGAATCCAGACAAAAAGCCCTTGAGGTGTATAACTTTTCTGTAGTGACTGTTTAAAGTAAGGTAGGGTGAAACCGTTGAATTTTGATTTCCAAGTACCAGGGTTCCATTCTGTCCAGTGAGCACTTTCACTGCCTGCAGGCCCCATGTAGAGACGACCTTACCTAACGATTTGAACACGTCGGGGCTCGCGTACTTCCCATCAAAGTACACGGTGTTGTTCTGGGAATCAAAGGCACGGCACATTCTGATGAACACCACCTCCAGGGAACCTGTGCCGAGGCAGATTGGATTGGGGTCATTCGGTCATCGAGCATTTATTTCCCAGGCACCCATGCCATTCAGAGACCCTTTCAGCGAAAGCACAGTGGGTGCTGTGTGGCCCACAGGCTTCCGGATCACCTCCCCTCCCTGTGCACAGAGCTGAACTTACTGCTGGAAGCAGAGACCCTCTTGCTAAAGCTAAGCCTTGCTGCAGCCAAGCAAGGACTGACTTCCAAGTTCCTCAGAGTTGCCAGGAGAACATTACAGTGGTACCTGGGCATACATTAACTGGTTCTGGGCAGCTGGCAAGCACCAAAGATGTTGGGCATCAAACATACTGTTCAGCTAGATAGACATGAGGCATGTTCCAGCGTACATGTAGAGTACCACATAAACACTGAGTCAGTCTCCAGACAAAAAGTTTGCGTCAAGAAGCACAGATTCCCAAATTCAATGAGTTTCAGAGCCACCAGGTTCCAAAATAGGACTGTATTTCTACAACCCATACTAGGGCAAATCCCTGAGCTCTGTGGGGTACCTGCAACAGCTCATGGGTGATAAGAAAATCTGCCAGTGTGGGTGGCCTTTAGTCTAATCTTTTTTTTCCCCCAGAGCAGCAACATTAAGAGAATGTTTCCTGAGCATAGCTTAAAACACACACACCCACACACCCACACCCACCCACCCACCCCCTCCGCAATCTTTAAAAAGAGCTCAGTGTCTGCTGTTATCGCAGCAGAAATGCAGCTCCTGACACTCCCTTACCAAGCACTTCTTTAACAAGCAGGGGAACGCAGGTTAGGAGGAGCCGTCAGAATCCCCTTGCAAAGCACATACCTGCTTTGAGAAGCACAATTTGATCGTTTTGACACAGTTCCATAAATCCGTCAATGCGTTTGGCAAACTCCACCACGTACTGGATCGCTTCCGTGATTTTGATGGCGCACAGTTGCCACATCACCTCCCGCTGCTGTTCAGGAGGAAACACAGTAACACACAGGTTACCCACACCCTCCGCACGGCAGCTTTGGCTGTTCCTGCTGTATAAAATCCTACTTTGGAAGTGGATTCAAGAAGGCTACAGGATTTAAAAAGTAAACAGTTGCTTTATCTGTCCTGGGCGGCATCACTTCCACCTCCTTCCTGCCTTCTCCTGTTCCTCCCTTACCTGGCACAGGTGGAAAAGCCCAGGTACTGTGGAGCTGAAAAGCTGAAAAGGAGCCTGGAAGGCAAAGATGGCCCCTGCCTTGGCCCCGGGACACACGGTAACAAAAGCGAGATCTTTCAAGCCATGGTTTTTTGCTTTGGGAAATTTAACAGCACTTCGCTGACAGCAGGCAAGAAAAGGGAGAGTCAATTAAATTCATGGAGCAGCCACTGTGAGCTAGAGGTTTCCTGACATCTGTGTCTCCCGTTATTCTGATAAGAACTTTCCCTGACTGTCCGGAAATGACATGAAAGGTCACAGAAGTTTCACAGCTAGCAGGTGCAGGAGTTGGATTTGCACCACAGCATCTCCGAGCCGGAGGCTCCGTCTCACGTTCCCTGCTGTCTTATAGCCTGCCTGCTTCTCTTTCGGATACCTCAGGCAAGCAAAGTGCCGTTCCTCAGCCTATCTTCTTACTTTCCTTTATATAATCAATTTCCAGGGGTTACAGGGTGACCTGATCTGTTGTGTTGTTCACTAGTTCCCTCAATCTCAGCCGAGAATACTCCTCCCACCACAATGGGGTTCAGACACACTGAAGTCCCCAGAGGCAGGTTCCTACTACTAGGGTCCAGATCGGAGTTGCCGTGACAGCTCCCAAGCCTTGTTTCGGCATGCATACTCCAAATTCCTTCTAGAAACCCCTGGAAACACAAGGTTGAGATCATTTCTCATCAACTTCCAGACCCCAAATTCTTCCATTTTGATTCGAGACAAATCCTAATTCATTTAGGTTTTCAAAAGCTGTTCAGTGTAGTCCCCTACCCACAAATGGAAGGGGACAGGAGTGTCCTTACGAAACGATGGCATTTGCTATGGGACTCTTGCAGGCTGGCATTACAGCTGGTGAGGCCTCAAGCACACCCTGCCATACACATACCCCAGCCTGGCCTTGGGCCAAGTGACCCCTACCTTGCTCTGGTAGGTCTCAACTTCCTCCTGCAGGAAGGTCTGCCACGTTATCTGCTGGAGCTCCTCTCTCAAGTACTGGCAGGTTTCCAGGTGCGACTTGGATATATTCTGGGCAAGGTGTTCTAGGGAAGAAAGGGGAGACCTCAGAGTGAAATGGTGCGCTTTTCTCCAAACCATCACTGATTCTTCCACTTAACTTCTGCTTAGGCTAAAGCAATGTGCAACCCCAGTTTTGAATTTTTTTTTTTTTTTTTTTTTTGGAGACAGCATCCCGTTACACAGTCCAGGCTGGCACTGAACTCACTGTGGAGTCCAGGTTGGCCTTGGACTCACAGAAATCCTGTCTCAGCCTTCAGAATGCTGAGTGCTGGGATTATAGGCTTGTGCCACCATGCCCGGCTTAAGTGGTGCTGGGGAATCGGACTCAGATACTTAGCACTTGTCTAAGTGCTTGCTAGGCAAGTGTTTTAACTGCTGGGCCATTCCTCCAGCCTCCAGTTTTGGTTTTTGATGACTTTTTTTTTTTCCCCCATGGTACTAGGGAATGGAAGTTAAGGTCTTTACCCTGAGCTACATTCCCAGCCCCTTTTTATTGTTTGAGATAGGGCCTTGCTGAGTCATTATGTCGCCCCACCTAGGCTCAAACTTGTGACTCTCCCTGTAGGCCCGTGACCCTGGATGCTACTTTGATGATCTTTACACACAGAAACAGGCAATTCCAAATGACTCTCTATTTGGGGACATGAGGATGGAGGACAGGGGCATTGCAAAACCAACATGTCATGATGGGGCTTGGTGGCCTCAGGGACCTGCTGGCCTTGTCCTTGTCCTCAGCAATGCCTGGGAATAAACAGACACTGGCCTAGATGGGAGACATGACTGACAAAGCCTCTGCTTGACAATTTTAGGCCACCCCAGGAAGGATTACTTAAAAAAAAAAAAAGGAAATGAGCCCGGCTTGGTGGCACAGGTCTATAATCCCAGTGTACCTTGAGGCTGAGGCAGGAGGATCACCAGTTAGTACACAGCCTGGGAAACTTACCAAGATCTTGTGTCAAAATTAAAAACAAAAATTTGGATGGGGATGTAGCTTAGGTTGAAGGTCATGGGTTCTATCTCCAGTACAAAACAAAACCACACTGGGAAATGATATTATTTTCAGCTTTCATACAAGTAGCAGGGCAAACATTGCTGAGGGCCTAACCTGTGCCTCAGTAGTTACAACTCTGCACTTGACCATTTGGGTCTGTATCTGAGCTCTGTCACTTCCCAGCTGGGGGATTCTGGAGATGTTGCTTAAACCTCTCTGTGCCTTGGGTTCCTCATTTGTAAAACAGGAAGAAAAGTACTTCTTTCATAGGGCTGCGGTGAGAATTAAGGTAGCTGAACCCTTGGAAGGGTTATATAGCTTGTGCTATGTAATTATTAACGAGTGTAAGGGGTTTGAGAATGTTAACTAGATGCCAAGACATTTTTTCCTGGGAATTTATAATCTGTGGACATGGGTGGATATACTGAAAGGATGATTCTAGACGTTGGACAATAACATATAAGCTGAAAAATGGTAGGTGCAATTGGGAAAGGGGAGCTTAGTTTGGGATCAGTGGGCCCGGAAGCTGCTGCTTGACTGAGAGGAGCGTTTGTGCTCGACCCTGGGGGGGTGGCGGGGAGGAGGGGCACAGGGTCAGTGTGGGAGGGAGGAGACTACGTGAGGGTGATAGGTGAAGGGACAAACGCAGCCCTACAGCAGACAGGCAGATGTGGTAATGTAAGCATGTCAAAACAGAAACATAAGGGAGAGCCCCACTGCGGAGTGGTAGGGTTGAATCCTACCCACTGAACAAGAGGCCAAGCCAGATTCTCCAAGGGAAGCTGATACCGTCCAAGTGGCACGTTGGGGCAGAGGACATGCAGTTTGTGCTTGCTGGGCAGATGGGATCACAGGGCTGAGCAGGAGGACCAATGAGAGGGCTGCCACAGGAAGAGCATGGGGACGGCTGTAACGGCTGTGGCATAGGAGGCTGGGGACAGAGGCTTTTTATGACAAGTATGGTAGTACACGCCTGGAATCCCAGCTACTCAGGAGGCTGAGGCAGGAAGATAAAAGTTCAAGGGCTACACAGCAAAACATTGTCTTAAAATTAAAAAAAAAATTAAAAAGGGCTAGGGTTCAATCTCCATTCATACACACTCAAAAGAACACACACAGTTCAGTGAATGTGAAGCCATAGTAAAAGTAACCTTCTTCCAGGGTCTCGGAAACTTAACAGGCAGGCCGCTTAGAGCATTGGCACTGGGTGCAGACTTGGCACAACTCACAGGAGCGTCTGTCTGTAAATTCGCTCCGGCTTTCCTCAGACAGAAGGGGCTGTGTGTGTGCGCAAACAGAGCAGGTTCACCTAAGTGGAGCCTGCAACCTGGATCTCCTGGGAGACACGGAAACACAGTAAATCTGAATGGTAACATGGACGCACAAGCAGCACGGAGAGATGGCATGAAAAAAAATCAGATAAAACAACTCAATGGAAAGAAATAGAAACTGAGAGAGAGAGAGAGGGAAGCCACTGGATTCTATGTCTTCCAATCAGTGATGTTTAGGAAGAGCAAAGACAAAGGTAGAAGAGTCAGAGCAGAAAACCAACGCCCAGCATGGAGGTGAAGTGTCTCCTACAGAGAGAGCTGTATGGCACGGGACCCTGGAACCAGGATGTCTTTAGAACAAAAGAGGCGGGGGGTGGGGGGGTGGGAAGGGGGCGGCAGGGCTCACGTGGGCCCCTTTGCGCTCAAGCGTAATCGGTGTCTTATTTGGCTTCATCTTAAGTTATGTTGCCAGGACTGGGACTGTGGCTCGGGGATGAAGCTCACCTGGCCTGGACAAGGTGCTGGGTTCCATCCCCAGGAGCAGGGGAAGAGAAGTTCAACCACTCCCCCTAGTCAGGTCCAGCTTTTAGAAGAGCCAGTGGAAAGCGAGCAATGTGCAGTGCCATGCCCACGGCATGCCCATAGAGGGCAGTGGCTGAGCTCTCACCCACTGCCTTCCACTCAAGATAGGGTTGATGTTACTTAGCGATCATTAAAATCTCATCAGGGCAAAGGAGAACACCATTGGGCTGAATAAGGGTTAAGTCCAGAGACACCATGTGGAAGAGCAAGACGCTGGAACGGGCAGCCAGAGGACCAGGTTTGTGGTGTCTGCTCAGCACACGCCCACGTCCCTTTCGGAGTGTGTGTGTGTGTGTGTGTGTGTATATATATATAGCACCATCCGCACCCTAGACAGGTCATCCGAACAGCTGGTGGCTTGACACTGCTAGGTGTTTTTGACTCCAGAATGTCACAGGGGGAGGAATTGCAGACACTATCTAGTCCAAACTCTTTTTTTTTTTTTTAACTGAGGACCTCCTCCATATTAATAATGGTGATAAGCTGGGCCCTGGAGCACAGGTCTGTAGTCCTAGCACTCTGCGACGCTGAGGCAGGAGGATTCCAATTTGGCATGTTATAGCCCAGCTTGGGTAGCTTAGTGAGTTCTTATGTCAGTTTTTTTTTTTTTAAAGGGTAGTTGGAGAAATAGCTTAGAGAGAAGGCCTATGTGCAATATCAAGTACCACACAAAAAAAGTGATAAGTAGTATTTAGGAAACAGCCACAGTGAGGCTAAGTGACTTTTCCAAGGGGTCATGGCTAACAACAGATGAACAGTCTGGCTTCAGCATTCACGCTCTGTGGGTGAGGACACTGAGGCTTGCAGATTATGTGACTGACACTGGGTTTTATAAGACATGGCCAGGGCAGGACTGCAACCCACAAGAGCCGACCTGCACCTGTCATCTCTCGCACAAAGCAGTATTTAACAACTGAAATTGCAAACACAATTAGCACTTTTTTTTTTAAATGAACCTAGGTGGGTCATCTAGGGCATGTAATTCAGGTAGTAACTGCACATCAATGGCCAAGAGAGGATGAAGACACACTCCACTGGAAGTCATGGACTGCAGATACTGTTAGTGAAAAGCAGAACTCGACTCAGGGTGTGCTAATTTACAGTTTACTATGGTACAGCTGGTTTCATTTGGTTAAAATAAGATGCCAAAGTTTAGCCTGAAATAAAGCCAACAGTCTGAACGGGTACCACAGGGCTTAGGCTGTACAGGAACCTCCAAGGAATTTCAGGTGGCCTTGACGATGGGGCAGCTCATCTTGGGCCAGTTTCTGCTACTTCTGGCTCCCTGAATGATGCTCTGCATATGTACATGAGACTGAAAACTAGAACCCGATCTTATCCTTTTCTGAAAAATTCTAATTTATTTTGAAACTTGATCTCACTGTGTTGTCTAGGTTGATCACAAACATTGTCCTGCTGGGGCAGCTGGGACTGTAGATGGCACCACTGCACCTGCCGCCGGTTTAGTTTTGAGTCTGGGTCTCCTAGTTGTGAGTTAATCTGTGGTAGAAAGGACTATATTGTGTGTGGAAAGTCCCTTACTTGCACTCTGAGGGCCTAGGGCTTGGGAGTGTGCTGGAGGTGGCTGCTGGGGAAGAGGGCACTGTTTGTGTGGGGACATAGGAGAGCCTTCCACCTGTGGCCCCACTGAAGTGCATAGGTGCATTTTTAGCCCAAGTCATGTTCAAGGGCAGTCTGCTAGCCAGGCCTCGTGGATCTACCTCAGGACAATCTGACCAGCATTTTTGGGGGTGTAGAAGGAAACCCAAAATAAGGTCATTTTTTTTTTCATGAGATCATGTCACCTTATTCCTTTGTCAAATTTTCACTTTCATTACAGTTCTGCTTTAGGCTTAGTCAACCAAGATTTTGTGACCAAAAAAAGAGAAGCTTTTTGTTCTAGTTCAATTAAAAAAATAAAAAGAAAGAAATCTGCTCAGCTTGGCTTCTAGTTCAGAAGTTTCTCTGTTAATCAAAAGAGCTGCAATACACTTTTAATACTGTCCCGTGGTTAAAGACCAGGCTTAAAGTATCCCTGCACATGAGGATTTAAATTTAGACCCATAAAGAGGTGCTTGTGTAAAACTGTAGAGAACATTCAATTTGTTCTATTTGGAGAAAGATTTTACTGGAAATCTAAATTTTCACTTAAAAGATATTTTACGGGGTGCAGAGGTGGGGGAACCATCAAAAGAACACGGCCATTATTTCCGTGCACTGAGGATTTCTGTGTCCAAGGCAGAGCCTGCTGGTTCTCTTCCACCTGCGGGCCTCATTTTTCCTTGAATCACCTTAGTCATCTCTGCAGCAACTAACTGAACTATCCCATGGGCTTGTAACCTTGTATGAGGAGTCATGGGAGGGGTGGGGCAAAGGCGCACACTGCACAGGTCCTTATCAAAGTTTTTCCTAATAATATAATGCTATATTTAAAAATCGTTTAAATATAGCAGAGGGTGTTCACGTAACTCCCCTCAGAGCGGAAAGTTTTCCACTGCCCACATTATCAACATTTTTAGGTCACAGCTCCCAAGTAGCAGCTGCATCCCCTGAACCAAGGAAATGACAGTCTGGTGGTCCTTCTGATAAGTTGGTCACTTTTGTCACCAATACCCACCCTCAAGGTGTTGGCAAGTTAAAGACGCTAGACTCGTCAGAACATTTATAGTATCCATCAGGGCCACAAAGCTTAGATGCCTATAGGGACTGGGCAAGGGGCAGAGTCGGAGAAGAGGGTGGGGCCTTCTCCATCCAGAGGGGCAACCCTGACTCTAGTACCTGCTAGTTGCTTACTTTCGAAGATGCTGGCCTGATGTAATTAGATTGTTGGGTTTTTTTCCCCTGTCATAAAAATAAGCTGGAAATATGAGCTTTTCTGTACAGGTGTCCAATTTGGGAGTTGGAGGTGGGACAGGGAGAGACTGGCTAAAGGTTCCAAATATAATTGACCCAGAGGAGTAAGATGTGGTGTCCTGCTGTGCAGTGTGGGTCACTGTGGCTAACAGTGTGGCATATTTCAAAATAGCCAGAAGAGAGGATGTTGGATATTCTTGCTGCGAGGAAGTGGTCTGTGTGGGGGGTGACGGATGTGCTAAATCCCCTTGTTCCTTGCACAGTGTTCACATGTATCAAAACACACTGTTTTCCATAAACATGTACAAGTATTATATGTCATTTAAGAACAACCAAAAAAGAGTTTAACTCTTAGCAACTAACTCAAAATTTAAGACTCTGCACTGGTCAAAAAAATGTCTACCTGCCAATTTGTTTATGGAATGCTGTGTTACGTGCCCTCAGGTATAAAGCCATACCAGGGAATATAACTAAAGTAAGTAACCAATGAGGTTAACGTGGCCATTCTTGGAGTGCACTGTTGCCTGCAGAATGTAAAGGTTGCCTTAAATTTGTCTCATGTAGGGACTGAGAAGTCAATGACTTTTCTGGATAGTTGGGAAATGCAAGAGGGTGGGCCATGCCTGGTGGTCCACATCTGTAATGCTGGCAATCTGGGAGGCTGAGGCAGGAAGATTTTAAGCTTGAGCCCAGCCTGGGCAATTCAGCAAGACCTTGTCTTGGAATAAAAATGGCTGGGGATACAGCTCAGTGCAAAGGTCCTGGGTTTCTTTTCCAGTACTGTCAAAAAAGAAAAAGGCCGGGGGGAGCTGGAATCCAAAAGGGGCCTGGCTGGTCAGGTGCACTGCATGCTTTAGCAATGTTACCCATGCTAAGGATGGTCACATGCCCCCTTCCATATCCGAGGGCACAAGCCCAGCCTCAGGTGGGAGCGGGCATGCCCTTACCAAGCTCTGCCATGGACACGGTTGGAGAAGTCTCTCCATTGGTGAAGGAACAGTAGGGGAAGAAGCCAGATGCTGGTGTGTAGTCACATATGGGCTCAGGTTTGATCCCATTGATGTCCAGCCCTGACTGGTCTGGAGAGGGCTGGATGTCCAGGTAGAAGCTGCTGACGGCCGAGTCGGCCTTGCTGCCCTCTGGGGTGTGCCCGTCCATGTAGGTGCTGAGGTCGTCATGCAGCTCTGTGAGCCCATTGGCCGAGATGTTGTAGGTGGGCGTTAGTGGCTCGGCTTCCCCCGGCTGCTGCTGGTGGTCACGCTGCTGCTGCTGCATCCGGTGCTTCTGCACCTCGGCGTACAAACTGTCCCTCTGCTTCTTGGACATCCGCCCAAACTTCACGGCTACAAGACAAGAGCCAGCGGCACTGCGGTCACAGTCCTCTCCGGTGGGCTGCAGGGTTGAGACTCATGCCATCTCAGTCAAAGCCACAGGGCCACGAGAGGTGAGGACCATCCCATCCCACACAGGTGGGCTCCTTCCCTCCCTAGTGATGCACATGGACCCGGACCAGCAGGAAGCCCACAGGGGCACCTCTTGCTGTCCCATACCCTTAGGCATGCAGATGCCACTCAGACGCAACCTAAGGGACTGTACACTTGCCACCCTGCCCCTGGGCTGGCCTGCCTCCGTCTCCTGCCACAGGCTGACACGCAGGCTCTCAGGGAGCACTGGGGCAGAAGCCATTGACCTCAACCTTCTTTTGGGCCTCTGCTCTCTATCTGTGAATTAGGTTCTTCCCAGTGAAACAGCTGGAGAAAGAGTCTCCATAAGTTGTGAAGTTGCCCAGGCTGGGCTTAACCTTGCCATCCTCCTGCCTCAGTTCCCAGAGGTCTGGGATTAAAGGCCTGCCACCACTGGACCCGACTTCACCTACCTTCAGGTAGAACACTATGTGTGATTCCTATGGATGAGGTGTGTTATCTAACACTTCCACTCGGGATGTGTCCCTGTGTTAAAAGTGGGGCAGTGACCATCACTAGTGTCCAGATCATTTGGAATCTCAAATGTTTTCTCCAGAAACACTCAGGTAATTGGTAGGAAAAAGCCCAAACTCAAATCTTTGGCTGCCTAGTCTCAGCTAGACCCTAAGTACACATCAGCCTGGGGGTGAGGGCGGAAACCAGGGCTCCTAATTGCTTGTTGTTAGGGCTAATCTCCACTGGAGAAGAGCTCTTCTACCTGACCATCATCAGGTTGACCCAGTGGGCACAGGAGGTAGGAGATACGGGGAGGAAGGTGGCAGCCAAGGGATCTTCCTCCTGCCAGGGAGGATGCACTGTTCTGTCGCACAGGGAAGAGCTGCGAGTGGGAATAAGGGTTGGTTTTCAGTCTCCATCTTTCTGGGAACAGACTCAGCTGATCAGGCCCAGGACTTGATTACCTTTGCATTATTCACTCTGCTCCCACCGTATCCTGTGCTCTCTTTCTCTCTTTCAAATTTTATTTTTGAGCAGCACTGGGGTTTGAACCCAAGGCCCCTGCGTGCCAGACAACTGCTATGCTACACCCTAGACTTTCTAAAATTTTCTTTCTTTTTAAAAATATGAGACAAGGTTTTGCTAAGTTACCCAGGCTGGCCTCAAACCTGCCATCTTCTTGCCTCAGCCTCCTGAATAGCTGGGCTCACAGATGTGTGCCATTATGCCCAGCTTATTTCTTGGTTTTTATCTATAAAATTCCCTGAAGGCGTGCTGTAGGTATTTAATTTCTTTTTGGCACAAGATGACTCTAGGTTACTGAAGAGCCGTTAACACCCAGTAGGGAAACCTCACTCGGCTCTGACGGAGAAGAAAAGGCCAGCTCTAGAGAAAACAGAGGCACTTACAGGTTCCTAAGAGGAGTTGTGACTTTTAACTGATAGGTTCCTAAGAGGACTTGCAATCCTAACTTTAGATTCATGAGGGGTCAGGCTCACTTTGCCAGCCTAGTGGTAGTGGACGGTAACTCTGCAGAGCTGCCCTTCTTAGGAATTCCTGAGAACTCAGTGTAGGGTCTGTGTCTTAAATCTTCTAACTACAGCAGCCTTACTTCTGTGGTGGTGCACAGGGTGGCCATGTAGAACATATAGGAACAGAAGTGAACAGCCGCTAAGGCCATGGCATTGTGTGTGTGTGTGTGGGGGGGGGGTGTGTGTGGCTTTCTGCAGGCTGATGTCCCCTGGATGAGGCACTGCCCTCAAAGAGGCCTCTAGGGGAGCCAGCCGTGTACTCAGCATAGTCCTTAAGAGGGCCTCACTGTGCTTTGAGCCCAGTTTCAGTGAAGAGGAACAAGAGTCCTGAAATCAGGTGTTGAACACAGAGGGCCCCTAGGTGCTTTTCCAGGACACTCTAGAAATATTCTGTCACTGAATGGTCAATAGCCTCTTTTCCTCCAAATAGCTTCTTTTAATGAAAAGAATAGCTGCACTATTTTCACACATTCTGTATGTACAAATATTTGACTTTGGCATAGGCTTTTAGAAGACACAGTGGGCCTAAGTGCTATTCCCCACCCCACCTGGAAACTTCCTAGTGTAAGGATGGAAGTGACATTTTTCTTTGGCTTGTGTTTCCTACAGGGCTAAAGGCCTAGAGAAAGCGTGTTTGTTAAGGCCCTCAGATAACACTAGCCTTCAGTCAGTTCATTTATCTATGTAGGTCTCTGTCCTCTATCCCTCTCCCTATCTGCTGACTCTAGTGGATTATGGGGAGGGAACACTTGAGAGGGATCCTGGATGGGAGTGGGGGTCCCCACACCACAGGGCACTTCCCCATCCCCTTGCGACCCCACGCAGGCTCACCGTCTCGCGACATCCCCACAGCCAGGCATTTCTGCAACCGACAGTGTTGGCAGCGGTTCCTGCTGGTCCGATCAATCAGACAGTTCTTCTGCCGAGGACAGGAGTAGGTGGCATTGCTTTGCTGACTTCTCCTGAAAAAGCCCTGTGATTCAGTTATAAAATATAAAACAAGTTAGTGTCAGTTCCAGTGGTACGATGCTAAAGGCGGCACGCTAAGCACCGAGCGGCATTAATATTTAATGGAGAATTAAACTTGTAGCAGACTCATCCAGGAGGCCATTAATGAAATTAAAGTCACTTCTTTTTCCTTGAGCAGAAGTGATCCCCAGGGTCAAACCCTCCATCTCTTACACATGCAGAACTTTCTTAAACTTCAGCAGGCAGCTGCCTGCATAACAGGCCGGCAGCAGGCTAGGCTTGGCTCCTGAGGCTCCAAGGGATGACTTTACTGACGGGATGATGCAAAGGGACGTGTCTCTCACCTTCGCCAGTTTGTTTTTCGTTTTTGTTTTTCCAAGACAGGACCTCACTCTGCAGTTTGGCCTCAAACTCATGGCAGTCCTCCTGCCTCAGCGTCCTGAGTGATGGGATTACAGGCATGTGCTGCCGTGCTCCTGGCTTGTCTCCAAAATATTTTAGTCAAATAAAAACAGGACACTTCCCTGGGGTGTTCAGGGTTAAGGCAGCCATACTAGAGACCAGAGTATGGCAAAGCTGGTGCAGTGCAGCTACGCCTACCAGTTCCCTAAGCCCACGGCCCTCTGCCTCTCTCTTTCCCTGAGACCCACTGTACTGTCTGTCATGCATGCATAGTTAGCTGACACGTGGAGGGACGATACTGGCAGGTCACTCAGACTGGGGCCACTGCTCAGAACCCTGTCCTTGAGGGCTGGACCTGTCCAGGCTGACGGTCACCTTGCTTCTCTGTGCTGAGCACTGTTCTAGAAAGAAGAGGGCATGGCCAGGGGCACAAGCTGCTACTGACCTCAAGAATCTGGTTTGTTTATTAACTTCCTGAGCAGAATCTGTAGCTCACTGACTTTATAAAGCTGTAGATTTTGCTTCAGCAGCAATGGGTAAGCTGCGATGGATCTTCATTCTGTCTCACTTAGAATGAGGTCCTACTTCCACCCCACACATTTCCTCTTTAACTCGCATGATGTCCAGAAAGGTTATTTCTCAGTTTGTCAGTATGCGAGGGGTGTTGGTTACCTTAGTCTTTCTGTGGATGTGAAAGTGAGGCATGCAGCAGAAGAGCAATCGGGGTACCTGAAGTCATATCTAGGACGTGGGGTCATGAGGGGTACAAAAGACAATCAGCCCGATCAGAGTTTTCCTGGGGAAGACAGAGGAGCCCACCAGAGGGACGTCAGTGGAGAAGGGACCTGCAGGGCCCTATAGACAGTGGGCAAATTAAGGGATCTCTCATCTGAGGGCTTTTTCTGGAGGCCAGGTTGGCAGGCGTATCATTTTAAAAACATGCCCCTTCATCCAGCCTGTGACTGCCTTGCAAGGAATAACATTAAAAGGAATATTAAACCTGGCACGAAGAGTCCTCTACGAGAGTGTTCTGTGTAACAGTGTCTGTCCCGTAAAAAGGCTCAGGAAGACCCTAAATGGCAGGCCGGAGTGAACTGAAGGGTGCACTGAGCCCGCACACTGCGCACCTTGCAGAACTCAGCAACTGTCAAGCACCAGGATCTCAGCAATCCAAATTATTGCCATAAACAGAAAAAATACTGAATTTTTAAAAGCAGCTACATAGTGTAATCCAATCTTTGGTTTTAAAAAGACCCATCCATATACTTAGAAAAAATTTGGAAAATTATGGCCCAAGATGAGAATAACTGGTTGGTGGGGCCCACCAAGGTGGTTTTGATTTTCTCTTTTTTTCCTACAATACGTAAGTGGACAGGTAAGAGCTACTTACAGCCAACCAGTGCATCTGCTTTTGATGGTGGTCTCTGGAGGTCCCAATCAGTGTATGCAACCTCCGTCCCCAGTCCAAGACTTGGGAAGCGGGGCTGGGCCCTAATCTCATGCCCCTTCCTGCCCTCTGCTGGCTAACTCGCACAAAGGCAGGGCTGGGGCCCAGTGCCTGGAACTTGGCTTGTATCTAAATCTCCCCTCCACCCAGCGTGGCCTCTTCCATAAAGCAGTTCTTCGCTAGACTACTGCTGCGGGTTGTGTGTCACTGCTCCTGTGAGAAGTCAAGCTTCCCTTGGGGATTAACGGAGAGAATCCCAGAAGTTGTCAGGTAATCCTCAGGAAGAGATGCCCGGGGTCACCTGGCTGGTGTCTGTTTTAGTTGGAGGTGCGTCACCTCTACCAGTGCTGAAAGGTGTTTTATCTTTTTCTTGAGGTCCAGCCACTAGTCACACCTTGCTGCTCACTGTCACAGCATGGGCGTTCATGGGCATTCCCCTCAGTGGGGCTGGGCCTCGTGGGCTTCCTGGTGTGGGTGATGGTGACTGAATGTGGAGGCTGCCCGCCCCTTCTCTCCCTCTTTAGATGGTGCCAGCACCTGGGGCTGCCTGGCCACCTGCAGCCCACTCACAGCAGCTGTCACCTCTTTCTATGTCCTTTTCTTCTCAGGAGAGCCTCTCCACCTCCTTCACTTCTTCCAACAGTTTGACACCCAGATCAGGACACAGACTTTGAGCAATGGTCAGGCCATTAACAGAAACCATGCGGCTTTAGTTTCCATATATTAATTTTCTATCACAGCACCACAGTTTCAGTGTCGGCGCAGGTGTGTGTGCCCCTCACCGCTGTGCACACAGGAGCTCCCAGAGGTGTGATGACGGCAGGCAGACAGGCCATCTTGGTGACAGCTTGTGTTAACCTCCTTTCTGCTTGTCTGGTACTGAACCCAGAGCCTCTGCACTGTGCTGCATCCTCCACCTATTTTAATTTTTTTTTTTTTTTCAAATAGGGTCTTGCTGAGTTGCCCAGGTTGGGCTGAAATTTCCTGAGCCTCCCAGAGTGCTGACGAGCACTACCACGCCCAGCTTTGTTCTGTATTCTTGATGCTTCGACATCTTGGAAACTTGTGAGCTGAGCAGGCCCAGTGGTTGCACCCTCCCAGGACAGGCAGGTGCCCTCGGGGCAGTCCAAGTGCTGGTAGCAGGCCTTTCCTGTGTGAGCCAGCCGATCCTGAACCTGAACCTGGACGCCTGGTGGTCTCCTTTACCAGGCCCTTCATGACCAGGTACTGTTTCTCTGCCCTTATCAGCTCAGAGCTGTGTCCCTGGCAGCAGGGACAGATCCCACAACCACTGCTACCAGTCCATCCTAAGCCTGCCTGCCCTGTGGCACACACTCTTCCTATGCACAGCGTGACTGTGACACCGGGCCAAGTTGTCCTGCTGCGTCCTCTGCACCTGTGTTGATCCTGTGTGACAAGCTGCTTCCTTGTGGCAGCCAGTTCCCTGTGTGTCTGCTAGGCCTGATTAGAGCAAATCGTGGGTACTGTTAAAACCATACTCTTGCGTGCTAGCCCTAGTGCCTCCTTAGGGAGCCCTTGGGGAGCATGGCGTGCAGCGTTGACATGAAAAGTGCTGTGGTATTCCTAGTTTCAGGGCTGCAGAGGCCTAGCCTCACTGTGGTGCTGGGCCTTGCTCAGAGTGCTCTCAGGTAAACCAGGACCGGGATTTTGTAGTTTCTTCTCAGCTCATGCTGTTACCCTTTGTGGTGTTTGCCTTCTTTGTGACCAGAAGGCTCCTCCTTGGTGGCCGTCACAGAATGCAGCCACTATGCCACTCAGTGTGGGCCAGCAAGGTGGGCAGGCCCAACGAGGCATCAGAGTGGTCTCTTTGGGTGAGCTCCTGTCACTGAGCCTTGTAGAAAGTCCTCTTTACAGCTGCCTCCAGATCTGGCCCAGGAACTATACAACAAAGTGAGTCCTAAGATTCCATTGTTAAAAAAAAATGCCTTGACTTATGATGACTTCATCTACTTAAGGATTTATTTTTGCAGTGCTATGGATGACACCCAGAGCCTTGTGCCCCTCACTATACCACTTGCCCTCACTTATCTCAAGAGCACTGGGTCCTTTATAAGGCAAACAACCCCAGAACGTAGTGCAAGGCACAGTCTCATGTGGTGAAGGCTCTCCCCAAGGCATCCTACATGCTCTCACAGAGGATGCTGTCCCCTTGGGAGGGGTGGCATTTGCTTAGATGTCTTGGTGTGAAAGGGCTGGGCAAAGCAGGCACAGCCACAGCCACACCTTCCTCTTCCCTGCCTCATCCACTAGTCAGAAGTCCTGGGAGAGGATGACCATGAGCCCCGAGGAGAGCTCTGACTGGGTCAGCACAGGTGAGGCCCGGAGAGTGGGGAGACATGGGAGCGGCTGGTGTGGGGGCTATAAGTCTATGGCTGTTATGAAGGGCCTGGGGCAGCCTGCTGGGACTCAAAACCCCCAATCTACAGCTCAGAAAGAATGGGGGCTGGGCCGCAGTTGTCGTTCCCAAGCCTCTCCAGCATCCCTTGGGGGTTCTCAGAGGTGAAATGGATAAAATACTACAAGCTAAAGGATACAGTAGAGAGAGGAGTGGAAGAAAGGGAGGAGAAAGACTGGTGGGTGCCAGGCAGAAGCAGGGTGTAGTCTGGTTGGGAGCAGTGCTGGAAAAGGGCTGCTAGGATGAGGGTCCCGGGTGCCAGGGACCGGGCTTGGGCAGCCCATACTTGTGAGTGAACAGAGCAGAGGGAGGACCTAAGGAGCTTAAGTTATGAGGTTAGCTGGAAAAGCTAAGTACATAATTTTGAAATTGTGTCTCTAAGATGAGCTAATGAAGTTATTCTTTGACTTTCATGAAAGTCTGATTTTTTATGGATATCAAAATGTACAATTAAAAACATGGTAGGCCTGGGCAAGGAGCCCCAGGAGGGTTGGGAGATATAGTTCTTAGGGTGATAGTGGCCGAGTGCGCCACCTAGTGGCAGCATGTGAGTACTTATTTCACGTAGAAAATTCAATTACAGACACAGGTCTTTAGAACTCGATGTGGAGATACAACCATGCCCAGCAGTCCTCAAACAGAGGGTGCTCAGAATCATGGGGTAGGAGGAAGAGGAGCTTTGAACTCAAAACACCTTAGGCTTGTTAACTTTGGACATACAGTCCAGGTGTAAATAGTAGTTTGAATACTATGGAATTGTCATTTTTGTGGGTCAAAAAAAAACCATTGTCTATTTTTGGAGCAAATATTGTAGCAAAGTTCTCAACCTTCTGAAGGTTCTGTTTTCCTATTAAGAGCAAAAAGGGATCTATTCTAGCCTTCTGATTGTGCAGGTAAGAAAAGCAGAGCTCAGAATGCTGAATGGCTCCTTCTGGGCCCCACCACTGATGTCAGGACTGAGACTCCAAGACCTGGGCTGGATGGCAAAAATGATGCAACAGTGTCAACTTCCTGACACACATTGGCCATCTGCCTCAGTTTCCACCTCTCCAAGATATCTCCCCAAAATCTTTAAATTTCATCTCAACCCCAACGTGCCCCTGATAGAATTTTACCTCTGATATCTTGCCCTTCATCTGAAGGGAAGTCAGTTCCTTGCTGCTGAAAAGGCAAAACCCCATGCAGCTGGGCTTGAATGTGTTCACCACACTGAGGATGTGGTGCTCAGGAGATGGCATAGACTATGTGCAAGAGCAGAGTGCTAAAATTTCGGGGGATCTGTTGTTCAGTTACCCTCCAAACAGCCATGGTCTTGAGGGTACTTGCACAACTTCTGAACAGTGAAAAGCCTAGAGGACAGCTCCCTCTACCTCCTTTCCCTTCCCTGTGCTTGGTCAGAAGGCAGCTAGGGTTATTTACACTGTAGGAATTGGCAAGCGCTACAGATCAGGGCTTCATTTACTGCTTTCTTGTCTAAATTTAAAGTCATAAAGAGAATGACAGCAACGTAGATTAAAAGTTACGTCTTTTCTGTAGCCAACACTGTGAGTGTGTAGGAAAATGGAGGTATCCTCCTTCCAGTATTTGAAAACATCAGTCTAGTTCAGCCGACTTTGTCACACCACCGCTGACAAGCAAGTAAGATCACCAAACATGTGTCTGCCATTTTACATGCTTCCTGTTCATTCATGTGAATAGATACCCGCCAATATCATGTATATATTTTTAAGCTGTGGAAGTCACCAGTGAGACATGCACATAATGTGTTCTAGAAGGTGTAGATATTACAGCAGGTGACTGGATGAAGCCAGCCTCTGCTAGGCCTCCGTTCACAATTAGCTTGTGAGAAGGAGTCCTGCCCACTTCTCACACCCATGCAATCGAGTATCTGCAGCTGTGGTTTGCCTTTTGAGGGGCTTCACCCTTTTCCTCTTCACCTGCATCTCTAGGTGAATGCTGGTGTCTCTTTCCAGAGCAGAAGCTACCTCTAAACCCACAGCTCCATTTTCCAGCCTGCCTGCTGTCCACCCACTCCCAAACGCCTGCCCTGGGAGGTAGCTCCTTACCACCTTCCTATATTGGTTATTACCAGCTGCTCGACCTGTAGTCTCACCTCCAATTCCACCAGTCACAGAAGCCCTCTGTCACCTCCCTGCTCAGCAGTCCTCAGGAGCTCTATGGCCCTGGCTCTGAGGACTCCTTGTCCAAGCATCTCTCTCTCAGACCCTCGGGCTAACCCCACTACATTCTCTAGGGGAACCTGCTCCCTACCATAGCCTGGGCACTATCCCTCCCCTTGAAATTCACCAAGAAAGTCCATTCCCCTAGGGCCTCCTGGGACTTGGCTCCACTCACATACACCCCCAGAACCCCAAGTCTATCCCCTCCTCCTTGCCCTTCCCTGTTACCCTTTATCTCTTAAGCGCAGTCTTGCCTCTGTGTTTCCAAATACTTGTTGAAAGAATGGCCAGAATTGGGAAAAAAGATTCTGTTCTATACTAGGTAGTGGGGAGGACAGTTGGCAACCCTTCTTTAACTATAATTCAGAGCAAACTGCGATGTGCAAGTTTGACACTTTTTCTCTGTTTTACAAATGAGAAACTATGTGTCCAAAGTCACACAGCCAGCAATGGAAGAAGCCGGGGCCTGAATTCCTCAATCTTGGGTGCTCCTAATTCCAAAGGCCACAGACTTCCTCACGTGCCACCCAAAAGCACAGGGCAGCATGGAGCACAAGAACCCAGACCAACAAGCAAACAAGCCAAGAAAGCGCTTTGCAGTTCTGTATTCTAGGTGCGGGGAGTTGGTACTTCATAAGTGGGGAAACAATCGTTTGCCAAATGCACTTCATAAAGAGCGCTGCCTTGTCCTGCTGGGGTTCCTAAGTGTCGGGCCCCAGCAGAATGGCTGGTGTGGTTGGGAAGGTGCCAGGAGGCCTTGCTCCCGGGGTCCCTGCTGGATGGGGCTCCTCCCTGCTGATGCACAGGCAGAAATGCTGATCTGATGTTTGGTCTTTTGACAATTTTCACTTAATGAATTGATTCCTACAGTTCATTAACATACCCACTTCCACTTCTGTCTACACATACGTCTTAATTAGCTGCTCATTGGCTGTTTAATTACAAGAAAACAGCTGACAGCTGCCTTGCTGAATTCTAATGGCAGACGCGCTGGAACGGCTACACATTTGCTTTTGACAACCAAGATTTATTCATAACTCTGTGATTTATTGTGAATGCTCAGATGCCTGCCCTGACTATTGTATCTTCCAATACAGCTAGAATTTGGCAATAGGGGGAAGCACTAAACTGGGCATAGGGCTATACCTTTCATTTTTGTTTCTGAGGCCGTAAAACACCAGGAATCGTGCAGCTGGAAACATATAAATTTTCCCAAGTGTGTTTCACTTGAGAACTTTTGAGAAAGTGGGAGGACAGGAAAAAAACCATCACTAGATGAGCGTGGGTAGAAAGTGCGTGTTGGGGGAAAGAAGGAAACTACTCTGTTGCTGGGAAGGAAGGAGAGGACAGGAAGGAGCAAAGGAAATGAAATTAAAGTGGGAGGGAGGGGACAGCGAATGGGGACAGAAGATTGTTATTAAAAAGGAGCAGGGGTTCATACTGTACTTCCTGGTTCAGCACCGTCTCCCTGCAGGATTGACCTCTGACTAAAACTGACCTCCTATGTCATGGCTGATAGGTCGAGATGTCCGTTCCTGTCTGAGTGTCACCACACTCAGGTTCTACCTGGGCAAATGCCCTGAGCACCAAGCAAGTACAAGGTGACCATCCCTGAGCCTGAGCCATGGAAGGGCCCTATCTTATTGTCATTTTAACTGGTTAGCTCTCCTACTGGGGTTAGGTGCTGTAAGTCATAAAAACTCAAATTACTGAGCACGAATATATCAGTATCAGGGTAAGCCTTCACAACTTAAGTCAAAATATTAGAATTCTGTAAAAGTCAATTTGGGTCTAAAAAAACATCGATGGAAGTTTCTAAGAATGTCTTTGCAGGAAAAAAAGTAATTATAGGACAAAAAAAGTAATTATATACACTGCTGAGAGGATCTTAACAGGGGGCATGGAGCCATGTGGCTTCAGGAGGAGCAAATCTTTGACAGTAGTCTTAAATTTAATCAGAAATCCAGCTTATCAACTGGAGTGCTGGATTGTACATTATCATTTAAGTAGCCACTGTACCTCCCAGTGAAGAGAGATCAGACCAGTTGTTAAGAGAAAACAACACCTCACCTTTTTACTCCTTGGGAGGGTGGACCAATCATCCTACCATCAGCTATCGTGTCATCTGGGTGGGTAGAGGGGCTCAGAAAGGCCTCCCCACAGATCTGCCTTCCGATTGAGGCTCCTCTGAATCTGGCCAGTAGCTGCGCCTCCTTCCTTCCAAGATACGTGGACAGTAAGACTTCCCATCACAGATCCCTTGGAATTGAGGGTGGGTGTGCTTGTGTACCCATGTGTATCTTCCACACCCAGGGGCCCTTAGCTGCAGTCACATACTTTCCTAAACACAGCTAAGACTTCTAAGACTTCTGAGAGCTGGATTTCTGCTTCCTTCCCTGAGCAGATCCACCCTTGGCCTGGCTACATCACAGACCTGCCTTTATTCCGAGATTCAGTTCTCCCCCTGCTAAGTCACCTTTCTCTGTGTGGACTGAGGCCTTTTGGGTTGTGGGAGGCCCCAGAGAAGTGCTCAGATGATTGCAATTAGTAGGAATTTTTGCAGTATGTGGGATTGAACCCAGAAATGTTCTATTACTGAGCTATGAGCCGCAGTCCTGTTTATTGGGACACCATCTAAGTTGCCCAGGCTGGCACTGACCTTGCTGTTTTCCTGTCCCAGATTATTGATAAGCTGAGACTACATGTGTGGACCACCCTTTTGGTACTGGGGATGAAGTATAGAACCTTAGCCTTGGGGCTAGAGGAATGGCTCTGTGGTTAAAGCGCTTGCCTAGCAAGCACCAAGTACCTGAGTTCAATTCCCCAGCACCACATAATACATAAGCCAGGTGCATGCCTGTAATCCCAGCACTTGGGAGGCTGAGGCAAGAGGATTGCTGTGAGCCCAAGGCCAGCTTGGGCTTCAAAGTGAGACCCTGTCAAAAAAAAATTAAAAATGAAAAAGAACCTTAGCCCTGAGCTACATCCCCAGCCCAGTTTTGATTTTGAGATAGAGTTTCAGTAAGTTGTTAAGTTAGCTGGGCCAGGCTTGTGATCCTCCTGCCCCTGCTTCCCAGAGCGCAAAGATTGTAGGCCAGGGCTGGAGGAATGGGCACAGCAGTTAAAGCGCTTGCCTAGCAAGTGCAAGGCCCTGAGTTCAATTCCCCAGCATCACATAAGCTGGGCATGGTGATGCACGCCTCTAATTCTAACACTCGAGAGGCTGAGGGAGGAGGATTGCTGTGAGCCCAAGGCCAGCCTGGGCTACAGATCAAAGGCCTGTGCACGGGGCCCAACTCTGACATTTGCAGATTTTATATAAGAAATTTCCAGTAGCCACAAAACCCAACACTGGATCCTACCCAGAAGTAATATCTGACCATTCCAAGTAGCATTCCCAAGGCCTTAGGTAATAGTCAACATGGAGCTGGCAATTGTGACCTGGTGTTACTCTTCTCAACCTACAAGGTAACTCTAGGAAGCAACCACAATGACTGTCCTCCCTTTACAGATGGGGAACTGTCACCCTACAGGGAGCACAGCGGACGAGAGGAGGTGAGCAAGGAGGAGCATGAGAAGGCCTGCCCCCCTGGCACCCACGGTGGCCGCTCACTGGCAACATTTACCGGCAGATGTGTGTGAAGTCATGACTTCTGCCACCAGTCGGGTTCTGTAGTATCTAATGGTTTCAGGTTGTTGATTTAAAAATGTAATTTGAAATACATTCAAGAAATGCTCTGGCTGGAGGAATGGTACAGTGGTTAAAGCTCTTGCCTTACAAATGCAAGGCCCTGAGTTGATTCCCCAGCACCACATGAAGCTGGGCGTGGTGGTGCAAGCCTGTAATCCCAGCACTCAGGAGGCTGGGGCAGGCAGACTGTCCTGAGTCCAAGGTCAGCCACCTGGGCTACAGGGCAAGACCCTATCTCAAAAATAAAGGAAATGCTAAAATGTTAGGGTTGCCTTTCGTTCCTGTCACTGGTAGAGATTTATCTGATACACCTATGTAGGAAATTTCCATATGCCTAATTGTACTACCGTAGACATAGCTATAATCCATCATGATAGAGCCACCTTCACGTGGTTAGAACATGGTAAATAACATCAATGGCAAATAACATCAATGGCAGAAGTCTCTTGACTAACTAGGAATAAAAATGTTAGTTATAGCCAAGAGATGCTATAACAGAACAAACACTGTCGGCGCCAAAAGCAAACACGTAGCATTATCTGAAAGTCCCGGGCTGGGCATGGTCCCAATCTGTTAATGAAATCACGTGTTAATCGCTCAGTGGCTTTCACTGAATGAAGTCAGTGGAGCACAGAACCCCAGACAACTGGCAGCCACTTGGCCCGGGGCCAGCCACCATCAGGGGAGGGGGAGGTGTTGGCGCTGCCCTTTGTCATGTTAGTGTTTTTGTTTTTCTCACGAATAATGGACTTTTTTTGTGCCTATGAAATAGAGTGGTACTCGGTTAACTTAGGCTTTGCTGATGAGCATGCTGTGAGTAATCTCTCCAACTGTTGGGCACGTTGGATAGATAATCCATGCATCCTTCCCTCCCTCAGACTCCATTGCCTGCTACTCCACTTTGCCCCATGGGGCCACATGGGTAGCCAGAAAGGATGAATGGTGGTCTGGTGTCTGTCATCTCCTGGGGGCACAGTGTAGTGCCCACCGTGTCAGTCAGAACTCCAGACATCAATAGCATGTAATGGTAAGGCCCCAGCACTTTAAAATCTAATTAATTAACCTTGTGCGAGAGCAGACTGAGGAAGGAAAAGGCGTGCCATTTTTTTCTTATTAATCTAGAACCTGAAGTTATCACAGAGATGAATAAATCCAAGTCTCCTTTAGCAAACTGGCCGCTTTTTTTTTTTTTTTTAATGGCAATCCTCCTGCCTCAGCCACATGTGCCACCATGGCCGGCTTAATGTGGGTCTGGGGAATTGAACTCACGGCCTTAGGCCTGCAAGGCAAGCACTTTAACCTCTGTGCCATTCCTCCAGCCCTCCCTGCCTTTAAAAGGCAGGTGATAGTGTGTTTGGTGGCATGGAGGAGTCTCAAGTCTTGCTAAGATGGGATTGACACAGTGTTTTATGCAAATTAGCCGATATTACAATGTAGTAAAGAATTAAATTACTAGGCTAATTTCTCTGCAGTCTTATAGCAATTATTTGTGTCTGTAGTTGAGTTTGTATTTTATGACATGGACTTTCTAATATCACTAAAGGATAACCCAAATTTGAGGGGTTTTGCCTCAATGTTGTAATGCTTCAGGGCTAATGGGGCCTAGCTGGAGCAATCAGCTGTATCTCAGAGGCCTCCTACACATAAATAGCTTCTCTCCTATTTGTTTTGTACTGTTTTATCCTGTAAGCCATCTCAAGACCCTTCCAATATAAGCAATAGGATTTAAATCTTAATAAATTTAAAATTTGAATGACAGGCAGTCTGGGTTGGGGGTGTGGTACGAAAGTCTTAGTATAAACATCTTTACGTTTCATTTCCACAAAATGCATGTGTGTCTGCTTCAAGAGCAATGCTAATAGTAACAAAAACATGAATCATGATATTTAGGTTTGAGAAACACGTTTCCACTTATCAGGACTTTACAGTTGCTCATCCTGTTTTGCATCAGCCCAAAAGATAGGAAGATAAAGTGTTATACCCACTTTATGGATGAAGGAAGTGAGTCACTCAGAGATGAAGGCTCAATCAGGACTCATTTCTTCCTGGAACCTGCCATAACTGGCCAGATGTGTTAACATCTGATGCCAACAGTAAGACTCGGCCACATTTTCCAGTAAACTTACTGGAACCCCCTTTTTTATAAACTTTGTAACAGGGTCAACACAGAAGTCTGGAGGTGTCCCTCTTTCATGGAAAGTAACCAGATCATGCACTGAGTTTAGTCACTTCTGGGATGGATTGGAGGTTATGCAATGCCTTCTGCTATTGTGAGAGAGGGAGTGAAGATATACACAACTTCCTCCACTGCTGCTACCCACCCCGCTCCCCATTTTAGTCTATCCTGGCATTCCTCGTCCCTCCAAATTCCAAGGAGTTCAAAATTTAAATGTAGAGGGGAAAAAATAGAAACCGCCAGGATCCATTGTAACATTAATAGAAACAACAACAACAATTAAAAAGGCTTACCTTGCAGCCCTCACACGTAATCACACCATAATGGATTCCTGATGATTTGTCTCCACAGATCTTGCATGGAATAATTTCAATTTGAGCTGCAACAGAAGCGCACAACCAGTTAATTACATTTTCTTTTAAACACCTTATAAAAGCGTTCCCTGATCAGCATTTGTATAGTGAAAACTAATAACCTGCTAAACATTATCCTGCATTAACTATTCATTGCTGAACTGTGAGGGTCCCCCTAGAGCCCTGGACTAAATTATGGCTGCTCGTTATATAATAGCTTTCGGGTTATTAAAATGGGTCATTTGAGAAGGTGTTTAAGAACCCACAAGAAGACTGGAATCAGCATTTCAAAGCCTTCCAGAACTGGAGAGTTCGCAGTTCAGGCCTCAGACCAAAAGCCAAAATGTTTCCTCCCATCTCATCTTTGTCATTATTTTTAAGAGGTCATAAATCTGAGCATTGTAGCTTTGACCAGAGGAGAAAAATAAATTCCAAAAAGTCAGGCCTGCTTAGGAAAATGATTCCATTCAAAATATTAAGTTGTGTGAGATGACAAGAAATCTTTGCTCATTAAAAAAAAAATTATGTAGCTGCATTTGTTAAAAATCAGTTCATCTGTGTGTAATCAAAACCATGAAGTTGGTATCCTATCCGAATTTAACAATGCTGAATCTTGACAAAGAGGGCTATGTTGCTTCTTAGGTCTTTTTATGTTGGAAATTGACTTCCTGGTACAACGTGCTGTGTCTCTATTTGAAGGTCTTGTACACTCTACGAGCAGCCAGAGAATGAACATACATTGTGGTTATCAAATGTGGCAAAACATACTTCTAAGCAAACATTCTGAGGAATAGGATAATTGGGCAAATGAAAATTCTTAGATTCCCCTATAGTTCTGGCACGTGCGCCGCACTGGCAGTCCCCCCCACCCCCACTCTGTTCACGTCTGCATTTCCCGTGGTTATCGTCACTGGCTATTGCATTGGATTATTTACTGACACACACACAGGCACAATGCAAGAGCTTAAATCTACACTCATTTTGTTTTTATAGAATTTGAGCCTCCTTCCATGCCTTACCCAAGGCAGTGGCTCCGTGCAGGGCATATGTCACACGATGTGACGAACACACATACACAGCCCCTCTTTTTTTCTGAAGTAATCGCACATCCTAACATACTGCCACAGCTACATACTTTGGCTTTCATGCGATATTGCACTTGATGCTTGGAGCACACACAATCACCCCAGCGTAGGCTAAATCCCTTCCACGGCGACTGTCAGGGAGGGTGAGCTGTTCTAGGAGGCTCCTTTGCATCTTACCTCCCATGCGTCTCCCACCCTGATGCTCTGTATACAGTGGAGGGGGGCACTTAGCGGAAATAATCATTTATTTCCAAGTCTGCCTCCCCAGGTTACAAAATATAATGATGCCCTTCCAACATTCTTAATATGGCCCAGGGAAAGGCTTGTGCCACACACTGGCCCCAGTGCTCAAGGGGTAAAGTCAGGCCCAGCATTTCCTAGATTCCCAAAAACCAAGAGGTAGAGAAGGATTCTGAAGGGTGATGCCAGCCAAGAATCACTGCTTAGCCCACCCCCCACCCTCCATCACTCCCATGAACTGACTGGTTTCTGATGAGAACCGGCATCCTCAACCTTGACCCCTAAGGACCAGAATAATCACACAACATGAAGCACTCAGACCAGCTGTGAAACTGAGCCACACTATCTCTGCCAGGGGTTTACCTCCAACTACCAGAGCTACGCACCGGAACTACTTGGAGCAGTGGGAGTGACGCTAACCATCAACTTGCATCTTCCAGGACCTGTCCCCACCCGTCTTAGCAGCTGGCAGATGGGCCTGCCCCGGCTGGGCCTCTATCAGGGCAGGCTGTGGTGGGGTGGGGGGGCACTGAGTGAAACTGAAGATGGCACACTGCTGACCACCTGGCCAGGCCTCTCTGTGGAAGGAAGTTTAAGGTTGACTGAAAGGTCTAATGGCTCTGACAGTCCTATAAATGACAGGTGTAGAGGTCTAGGAAAGGGTAGAGAATTCATGTGGCCCAGAGACAGGTTGGGCCCCTAGGACAGGCTGAGTCAGGTTTCTACCCCTGTGGCCTCCAGCTCTAAGTTTGCAGGGCCTCCTGGAGCTCCAGGACAGCCTAGCTCAGGATACACAGACTGTGTACATAGAATTGTGTATCCCTTCAGTCACTCACACTCTGTCGCCACCCTGCGTGGGTTTGGTGTAGAACCAGAGCCAGCTTTAGTAGGCATGTCACAGTGGGGAGAAGGGAAGGTTTCTCCAAGCCAAGTCCAGGTATCTGCGGGCCAGCTTAATCTGCTCTAGAGAATCGCCCAGTCTGATGCTCTCACACCGCTACCGCTCTGACGCTGTTTAGGAAATTACTCCACTTACCTACTCCTCACGCAAGCCCCTGGGTGGAATAAGTTGTCTAGAGCACAAACGACCACACCATGGAGCACAATGCCTGCTCACCCTCCAGGCAACCCTGCAATGCCCTTCCCATCCCCACTTCTACTCAGTAGACTCAAATATAACAGCGATGGGAAAAAAAATGTAGTCTATGCCTTGCACATATTTTTCAAAAGGCAGTTTAGTTCCACAGTTCTGAAATGTTCAGTCTGAATAAGAAGAAAAAGGATAAAAAAATTCCCTCTGCTTTCCCTCCCTCTGGCTTTTCCATTTTCTACTAGTCCACGTGGTATCTTCTCAAAATACTCTTTCCACACAAATCACGATCCTCTCTCTCCTGTATAGGTGTGTGTTGATACAGCACGTGTCACCTCAGCCAGCATCTCAGGCTCAGCTGTGTCATACACACCTTGACTATCCACTTCACATGTGCACTGATCAGCTTAGTGCACACTTACTTTTCCAGCGAACTGGCTTTGCAGTGAATGTTCTTGCCACAGCAATCATCAAGTGCCCCTGTTTCCAGCTCTATGGTCACCTGAATGTTGTCTCTGCCCATTCACGGAGGCAGACTCCTGGGGCTGGCAGGGTTGGCCGCAGGAGATCTTGGAACACAAGCATGCTGACTGGCCAAGCGACTCTCAGACTGGGTGTCACTGAGCTCTGTGGGCATGTGAAAATCTTTCTTTTTAATTCTAAAAGGGCAAGAACTTGGCCACTAACTCCCGTAACTACTGGACAGCCTTGGGACTGTCTTGGGAAGTGTATCCATCCAGAACACAGTGCTCATTCTCCCAAAGAATTAAAAGTCAAGTTGGGCAAGAGAGGCACCGTGACTTCCTAATGGATGGATACCCACTTCTGGCACCCAGCATGCATTGCTACCACCAGCCCTTGGGGACAGCAATTGTTAGTGTTATTTTTCTCATCAGCCTCGTTACCATTATCAGCAACATTTAAGATGAGAAAACTGAAATTCAGAGAGGCTTAACAACTTGTCACATAGTGAGCAAGTAGTAAGGCTCAGACAGGGGCATATTTTGTCTATTGTCTTTTTGCTTACAAGTTGTATTTTTGTTCTTTTTAATCTCCCACCACACTGGCTGCCAAGCTAAACTGATCCCTTGCTCTTAGGACACGGTCATTAATTGAGGATCAAAAACCACATGATGGCTAAGTCGTCTGGCTAAACAGACCTCTTGGGAGTGGGCGTCTAGACCCTTCCCTGTTGATTATCTGCCTAGATCATAGGTGAAAATGATCCCTAACATTCTGGGCTTTTTTCCCTCAATTTTGCAGAACTCCTTTGGAATGTTTGACCTTAAAGTGACTGATACCAAAGTTTAACAATTCTTCAGGCAGGACAAATGACCAAACCTCTCTGAGCCCTTTTATCAGTATTGCAAAATCTGATGATACAATGTATAAGGGACCCCAGAGTCTGTTTGGGAGATATTTGTATGTGATTGTTTTCTGTCTGTGTTCTTTCTCTCCAAGTGCACGTCCAGCAGGTCCTAGGAATAGCTAGCATTCAATCAGTGGCAGTTATGATTATTGTTGTTGTTGATAAGGGATCCTGCCTTAGAGCGAAATGAAATTCTTTAAGCTCTCTCCAAAGTGGGGATAGAGAAAAGCTGCTTATCCTCCAAATGCTATGACAGGCGAGTCCCTAGCAGCCACCGCCGCAATCCTTCCCCAGCTCTGGCACTTAACATGTTTGCTGCAGCCCAGAGTCTATCGCGATCAGAACACGCGCAAGGCATTTGCCACTCATGATGGTAACAAAGCAAAAAATGATTTTAAAAATTGGTTCATATAAAAAAGCATACTGTATGCACCCAATGCTACCCCAGTACTTTCTTTCTACCTCATTTGCATATCACTGAGTTTCTTACTGTAGGACCACCCCGAGAGATGCCCCCTTTAGGTCTGTTGGCCAATATTGTGTGTCTTAGCCAAAAAACAAAACCAAAATCAAAACCAAAACAAAACCAAAAAGCTTGAAAAAACAAAAACTAAAGCTATGTTTTCCTGGAGGGCTGACAATATGGAGGACTTTTTCCCTCACTATGTTATAAGTAATTTCTCCAGTGTTGACTTTTTTTTAAACAACTAGCATGCATTACTTTGTAAGCAGAAAAACCAATAAAGATTAAAAAGAAAAACCCTAAGGCATTTGATTTTATTTTCAGCAAAATGGCTTGAGTCCTTTATGGATGAGTCACCTCAGTTTATCCCCAGTTTAAGGCTGCTGGGGTATTAAAGGCTGTGGCAGCTGCCACGCACCTGCACATCAAGGATTGGGGGCCATCCAGATGGTGACCCTCTGCCCTGCTCTGGAGCCACTCTGGGAGCTCCTGGCCTCTGCAGCTTGGTGGCCTCTCTAGTTTCAAGGCCTCCCGAGACCATGCAGGTTCTGATGCCAAGAGGGCAAAGGTAGGGGCTGAACTCTGCTGGCTGTGAGCCCTGTGGAGTGGCTGTGACAGCCCACACAGGGAGGGAAGCTTGTTCGGCTTGTTGGCCCACATAGGCTTCTTCCCCTTCCCTCCCTGGGATGGAACCCAGGGGCTTAAACTGAGCTACATTCCGCCCCCTCCCACTACCACATTGTTTTACTTTTATTTTCAGAGAAGGTCTCACTCAGTTGCCCAGCCTAGTCTTGAGCTTGTGATCTTCCCGCCTCAGCCTCCCAGAGTACTATGAATACAGGCCTGTGCCACAGGGCCCTGGCCACCTTTTTTTTTTTCCCCTCCCAAACCAGTCTTTTGGAGGTGGCGCTCTTGTCTACTATATGCAAAAGTGCCGTGTGTGGAGGAGGACTGGTTCAGGAGTGGAATAGCTTCTTTCTGCCCCTGCTGCTGCCGCCTGGGAGTCCCTGCCCCATGCCACCTCCCTGCTGCAGGGGGAGCATCCTGCCTCCCTGGCCTGTGGCACAAGATGGTGGTGTGACCACGTCCCCCGCTCAGGCGTGCTCAGCCGTCCAGCTGTGTGAGATGCAAACTAAGTCAGCCTTGTTTTGCCATTTCTTGTCTGCTAAATATAAACTATGTATAATGCTAGTTTTCTCTCTTGTATGGTCTTTTCTTCCCTTGATTTTTGATTCTTTCATGACAGTGTTTAATCCACGCCGCACATCACCAAAACAATCAGACCCCTAATTAGAAAAGTCCTACCCCTTCCATAAGAAGCCTCATAGCCATTTTTGGCAACCATAATAATGCCTGATATTTGCAGAGTTTCAGACAAGTTTTGAAAGTTTTTGACCTCATTAGCTTTTTTTTTTTTTTGGGGGGGGGTGGGGGGCGTTGTAGAGATTGAAGCCTGGTCCCTGTGCACTACCATTAAGCTGCAAGCCCGGCACTTTTTTTTTTTTTTTCAATTTTGAGACACAGTCTCACTAAGTTTCCCATGCTGTCCTTGAACTCCCAAGCCTCCCGTTTCAGCCTCCAGAGGAACTGGGATTACCAGTGTGCACTTGGGTCCTCTTTAGCCTGTTTTGGTTTCTGTACTCACAATACCCTTGAAGGAGGCACATGGGTGGTATGACTGTCCCCACTTTACAGATGGGAAAAAGCAAGACCCCAGAGGGTTACATGGCCACCTGCCCATGTCTAGATTTCTCAGGGCTTATGGTAGAAGCAGTCACAGAACAGACATCCCTTTCCTCTTCCAATGCCTTTAGATTTTTGTTATCAGTGACCTGGAGATCTCACTGGGGAAGCTGGGGACCAATTCAATGAGGAGAGGGGACTCCCTGTGACACTGCCTCCCTGGGTGGCCCCAGGCAAGTCATTAACACCTCCTCTTTCTCCTCCTATAAAAGAAGGGACAACTCTTACCTCCCAGGTGGGTGGTGGCAAGTGAACCCTTTCAGATCTCTTTGAAAATGAATAACTCAGATAACCATATAGCCAGGAAGCTTTAGGAAGCTCCAGGTCTTGTTCCTGGCAAAACCCAGGACACTGAACAGGCCTGCTTGCTGCAGGCAAGTGAGGAGGGTCTGCGGCTGTACTTTTCATCTGGGAGCTAGGAGTACTTAGTTTTCAAAATCATGTTCAAAAGGCTTGAGACTAGCATGTTCAAATGCTTTTCTGAGGACAGACGGGCCGCCCAGCTGTTGATATCTCAGTCTAAATTTGACAAAAAACAAAAAACAGCCCTTCATTGGGCTGTCCCCACAACAGCAGGGTCACCAGACAGAGCTGTCTGACCAGGGCTCCTGTGGTCTTGCTAGGGCATCACAGAAATGTCATAGTTTCTACTTGTTAAACACAGTACGCACACGTGACACCCTGTGACATCACAAGCTACAGGATTAAGTTATGACATAAATGGCCCGTTAAAGCACAGATGTGAGGAAAAAATGTCCTGCTTAAGTTGACTGTGATTTCCACTAAAAACGGCTTTACAAACCTTTTTTTAGATAAGAAATTGTAAATCCCTGGCCAAACACACACATTCTTATGAACAAGCCATGCACTTGCAAACCAAAATTAGGCAAAACTGGACGTTGGCACGTGGGCCACTTTCTTTCAGTTTTTATAAATGTAAGACGTGGGTGTGAAAGGGTTAATAAGCACGAGGCCAGAATGTCTCCGGTGAGTTCAGAGAAAGCAGGGCTGTGCGAGAGTGATGAGGGAGATGGGCACACCTCCTCACGTGGCTTCCTGTGTGCCACAGGAAGCTCTGACGCGGGGACTGACTGTGGGTCCTCTCTAATGTATCCCACCCCAGCCACATGGGCCTTTACTAAGAAACCGACCTGTGTGGTCTCTGATACACATTTACCTTTGCCAAGTGCCAAATCTAAGTGAGCATGTCTGTCCCCAGAGAGGGACATTCAGCTAGAGAGACGCTGCTTCCTAACACTTCATTCTGATCACCCGTCCTGGGTCCCACTCCGGATCAGCCCTCACCCAGAAGCAGATGACACCCCCAAAACCAGAAGTCTAAACTTCTCTTTCTGCTTCTCCAAATCTAATTGCTCTCTCAACTGTGGAAAAAAAAACTGTTAAAAATCTGTGGGGTAAGTGTAAAATTAGAGCCAAGACAAAGGTTAATGGGTTGGATTCTTAGTTGGAAGAAGGTGCTACTCAATTCTAGAAATAACCCCAACCCCCACCCCAATGTGTAGTTCTTAAACATCTTCCTAGGACCTGGGGTTCAGGAACATCCAACTGAATCCTCCTCTTAAATCTCTCAGTGTGGGATGAATGTCATTTCCTATCAGCCTTGAAGAGAATCCATTTTATTTTACTAATTGGTTAGACGGTGCTCAAGGGAAAAGCCGGAGGAACTCTATTCTAACACTAGGTGCCCTGTGCGTAGTTCTGGGCAACTGGGCATGCCAAGTGTCACTGACTTAAGAGAACCACACTTAGTCTTTTCTAGAGATAATGGCCAGGACCTCGTCATGATGGATTCTCTCCCTCCCCCAGCAAGAACAGTTGTGCCATGTTCTGGGGAGCCTTCCTTCGCCTGCCAGCCAGCCCACAACTCAGAACAGGGCTCGGGTCTGCACCATCATTGCTCAAAGTCTGTTTTCACACAACAGAAAAGAATTATCTTCAGAACCAAACCAGCTCTGCAGATCTTATCTGGTTTCTGCTCAACCAAAACCACCAGAATCACTCCTACTGCGTTTCACGGCACCACCTTACTCTACACAAGGATGCCAGCCACCTAACCCACAAGATAACCACCCCACCTGACAGCTCTCGGGTTCACACCCACCCGTGCGTGCTGCTGTTACAAGCTCTGTCCATTTCCCGATCTTAAGCTTTTATTTATTTATTTTTTATGACAGGTACGTATAATGCTACGAAAAGAAACACATCGGCTGATTCGATTCCAAGTCCAAACACAGAAATCTGTGGACACAGAAATGGGCCTCCCAACAAGCGCAGTTTTGTTTAAACCTATTTGTTCTATGGCTCTGGATGAGTCTGTCCTGTGGTTGTTTTGTACACAGGGGCATAATTCACTGAATAAATAATTCACGACAATCCGTTTGCCTCGGAGGACTCCCCAAAGGCCAAAGTCTCCTGCCTAAAGTCAACCATTGATTGCTAATTCCAGCTGCACGGTTTCTATGACTGCCTAGCTGTGCCGTCCCACAATTCAGCTGAGATGTCCAGAAGTGGGTCAAAGTCACAAGAATCTAGGTTAGGTCACTGAAGTTTACCAGGCTGAGGAACCCACTGTTTCTTTCCATTCACTTGAGCGGTTTTTGCAAGATTGGTTACTGCTATTGAATGGCATGTTATGTCATGTAAGAAATATTCGCCAACCAAATAAATCTGGGATTTATGGCAAAGAGTGGAAAAAACTTGTAATGTGAAGCCTCAGAAATGCATTTCTGTACCCCTCTGTGGAGCCACAAAAGGCTGAAAAGACGGGGCACCCAACGTCACGGGAGCTGTGAGTCAGGAAACTAAAACTTGCCTGGTCCACAGATCCTTTCGGTGGGTAAGGACGGTCTCCCAGCCTGTCTCCTCACCCTACCTCTGTGCTCTTTTCCATTCTAAGGTTGCCTTGAGACCCCTTTGGACCTAGGAGTACAGACCAGAGAAGGGGTTAGTTCTTATTTTTTTTTAAAAAAAAAGCCACAAGCATACTACTTAGGCTTGCCAGAGGCAGAAGTTATCATATGAATCATTTTAAGATTATAAAATCTCGAAGGAGCACTGAGCAATTCCTAGGTGATAAATTCTATTTGTTTCTCACCCTCCCTTTCCAGGATGTGGCTAGTCACTCCCAAACAACAGACCCAGCAGGTTCTGGGCCTTCAGATATATCATACATACATGCATTTCTTCTCTGCAGCTCTTTTTTTTTTTTTTTCTTTTCTAAAGCATTTCTGAGACACTCAATCGAGCCAGGCACAGATGACATTTTTTTCCTGATTCTCTGACTCTGTGCGTTTTAAACTTGTTGAATAAAGAGGAGTTTCATTCTTAATTCTAAAATACAAGCTGTGCCAGGCATTGATCTGCAGTAATTCCCAATATCGGAAGCAGATTGTTTCTGGGTTTCTTTCCTGAAGGAGAGAGAGCTGGAGCTGGTGGCCTTTGCCTAGTAAGGAAGGGAAATACAGACAAAGGCAGTGGAGCCCTGGGGACATGAAGTCACTGTGACACAGGAAGAGAAGATGGCCCTTCAGTTCAGAAAAGACACTGGCGGATTTATTTCCAGAAGGTCTGACATCTATGCATCAACTCACACACTGTAACATCAAAGGGAAATACATGTCCTGGGTGTCAGTATTGAAGTTTCCTGCTACATACAAGCTGTGCACAGAACCGAGATAAGAACGTGATGCCCATGCACGTATGAACCCGGGTGCTAACTCTGTTCTTATTCTCCACTTTCAGTCTCTGCACCTCCGTTCCCAAGGCTCCTTTTGTCTGTAGATACAAACCCTGTGTGCAATATTTGGTGACTGTCCTGCACAGCCACCCACCTACTGCCTGCTGTTGGACTGTGTGTTTCTGTTGCTGGAGTGTGACGTTCTCACGTCTTTCTGGGAAAGTGGGCCATGCAGACACTGTGGTACTTGGGGACGGCAGGGCTCTGACGCACATTCCACCAGTGACAGCATCACACTGCCTGTCGAATGGAAACCCATTCTGGCTACTAACAGCTGCCACAGGCACAGCTGGCTGTCCCAGCCAGCGCTCAGAATGGCAGGTCCTTTCTCCTGCCAATGGTCGCTACCACTTTAAATCATATGATGTGCTCGCACACAGAATAGGCATGCCCAGCACGCACGTCCCACACACCCTCACGAGCGCACCATGCTCCCACCATGCTCGCATGCTAAACCAAGGACGGGCGGGCTCACAGACTGTGCTGCGCACTTCATCTTGCTGCATGAGCTTTGCTCAGGGGAATTAGATAGGCGAGTGAAAATTCTTTGAAAGGAGAAGAAAGTTGAGTACCAGCTCAGAGGTGGGGTGTGCACAGTTAGTTTGCAAACGCTAGAGTCTGCGGTTAAATTCCTGTCTGGGTCTCCTTACTTGTGGGGGAACGTGGACACTTCTCTGTGCCCGTGTATCTTCAAAACGATCACCGTCTCATCATTACAAGGCACAGAAGTGTCACATCAGTGCCTAGCACACAGTGAGTGCTCCCAAGGCAATTGGTGCTGCCACCACCTACATTTAACTTGAACTTGGCTGGGGCAGTAGCTGGCGCTAAGAAAATGGTCAGAAAAATGAAGAGGGAAAGTCATAGTAATCTTTTCTTTTTTTCCTTTTTCAGTGCTGAGGTAGAACCCAGGGCCTTTAAACTGAGCTATATCCCTAGCACACTTTTTTTTTTTTTTTTTTTTTTGAGACAGCATCTTGCTAAGTTGCCCACACTGGGCTCAAACTTGCTGTCCTCCTGCCTCAGCCTCCCAGGGTGCTGGGATTACAGGTCTGTGCCACTGGACCCCCGCTACGATGTCCCTTTTGTATCAAGACATGGCAGATCGCAGCTAACCCTAATATGTAACCCTAGAGAGGTACAGGTGTGACCAAGTGAAACCACTGTTTGTTGTTGGGGTTTTCCCCCTAGGGAAAGCCCACAGCAGAGCTAGCATCTCGGAGGGGAGGCCAGCGGAGGAAGTGGGGCAGGCCTCATGCCCCTGACCCCTGCAGCCGAAAGGGCAACAGAGTGAAGTACACAGGCCCCACAGCTGCCCCCATGAAGGGCAGCCTTGGCCTCCCGGCCGTCTTTGTCCAGGCTCAGCTGCCCCATCTATTCTTGGGAATACTGTTGTAAGAGGTGAGTTTCCAAATCTGGTCCTGTGATGTCCCCAACAGTTGGGACTTTTTTTTTTTTTTCTTTAGATGGTACTGGAGATCCAACCCAAGGCCTTCACATCCCCAGACCATTCTTATTACTGATTTTGAGACAGGATCTCTCTAAGTCACTCAGTTGCTGGGGCTGGTCTTGAACCTGGCAGTCCTCCTGCCTCTACCTCCAGTATGCGGGTAAGACAAGCCTGCACCACCACACCAAGGTGTCACCCAGCAGGGGAAGGGTTGGTGTGTAAGAGAACCCAGCTGCATTCCACCTCAGGTTTTCACTGCATGTTTGCTTGGGAAGGAAAAACACTGACGTGCCAACTTTAAGAACCAGTGCTTAGGGGTCCGGGGCGCCTCTCTGAAAGTCACTAATGGAGCTCACTGGCTGCAAGCCAAAAGCAGCCAAACCCCTGCCTGCAGCATCAGTTGGGCATATACTTGCTACCCATTATACACACATTTTAAAATCAGCCCTTTTCCTCTGCAAAGCACATTAGGACCCAAAGCTACACGTTACCACGGAGCACGGTGTTGGGTACAGAGACGTACAGGTGGGGCCCAAGCCTGGGGCATCCTGGGACACAAGGGGGTAACTTCTGAGGCAGGCCCTGTACTATCAAGAAAGTGCCCCCCTTAGAAAAGCCTTTTGTTGTGAGCTGCTGTAAGCTGCAGTGAGCCGAGGCTTGGTGTGGTGGCTGCAGGCGGCCCCAACTTCCAGGAAAGCCAACCTAAAACTTGCCCTGATTTGGCCTCCAATGCAGTCACTGAAGGCAATTCCAAGAAATGGAGTTCAAAAAACCTGAAGGATAGAGAAAAATAATTTGAGTAAGTTTATGTCCCCTTCCAGAGTCGACTTCTGAACAAAGCTGGGCTTTTTTTTTCAGGCAGGTAACCTTTGATGTATTTGTTTCACAAATCAGTCATGCCTCCAGCACGGCGGCCAGAAGGCAGGCCAGCAGCTTATGGGGATGAGCGTGCATCTGTAACGGCCTTTCCGCCACCTCTGTCACCAGGGTAGGCCGGTGGGTCCTCACCCATCTTCAGCCTCTAAAGTAAACAGAATTTCTGTGAAAGCCAGCTATCTCTTCTTGGAATCAGCCTTCTGAGCTGCTGTTAGATTCGATGAAGTAATTGCTTAGCCATAACATTTACCATTGTCAGGAACAAAAGCAGGTAACTATGCCAGGGCCCTCATAGTCCACGGTCTGCCCGGCTCCTGCGAGGGAGGGAGTTCCTATGTCTGTGTAAGGGGGTCAGTGCACTCAGGAGGTGCAATCCAGCACCCAGTTCCACAGCATAGCCCTTACAGAGTTCATCTGTTATTTTTCTGTGTTTCCTCACTCTTTTTTTCCATTTTTTTTTTTTTTTTGAGACAGGGTCTCGCTCTGTAGTCCAGCCTGGTCCTGAACTCATGGTGTAGTCCAGGCTGGCCACAAACACATAGCAGTACTCCTCCCTCAGGCTCCCAAGTGCTGGTCTTACAAGCATGTGTCACCACACCCATCTTCTGCAACTTGAACCTAGGGCTTTGTGCTTGCTAGGCAGGCGCTCTAACTGCTGAGCTACACCTCAGCCTTTTTCTTTATTCTTGGTTTTTGGCCATTACTAATTAATATCAAAGAATGTCTTCGTTGGGCATAACTTTCAATGTTCCTTGAGAATCGACACCAGAGTTCAAGGCACCATGCAGAAACACCATATCACTTGAGAGGCCGGGAGGTTTTTGGAACAGGGATAGCAACAACTTTAAAGAGCCTGTGAGTAGTACTGTATTGTACAAGGGACTTTCTTTAAAGGAAGAGGCAGAAGTGGAGAAAGCAGACTGTAAAAGTAGTGATGAGTTTGACCCCCTCTCCCACGTCAGGGAACCCAGGGACTGTGGACCCTCTATCCCTCCTCACCCCATGGTTCCCACTCTCTGGTTGGCCTGACGGCTAGTTGTGTGGCACCACTGTCATCACGGTGCTGGGACCGATTTATCAGTTAGTTATAGTTAGACGATAACCAAAATTTGGGTTATATATGACCAAATGGAAAACTGTGAGGATCCACTAACAAATTTCCTAAGCTAATGATAATATCTTAATATTCTAAGAATCTGACTTAGTAACAGTTGCTACTTGAATTAATGTGTAGACTGTCTGTGGAGAGAGAAGTCACTAAAGCAGGGGAAATTAGTCACAAGAACATTAGCGGTGGGTGCCAGGGGCCGGGAGCTACACGTGGCAGGCCCAAGGGTGACTTCCCCAGGGAGGCGGCCATTTTCACATCTGCAGGAGGACAGAATTATCTCCAAGAGGAAGGAGAGTGACAAGAAAACAAGTAGTTCTAAATGATTCTTTGGAATATCTCATCAGTCCTAAAAAAATGAAACTTTAGGAATGTCCCCAAACACACCTGCCCGCGAGATGGAAGTACAACGTCTGTTCCAAAGGGCTTCTGGGCAGGTCAGCAGGGACTTCTGTGGGGCTGCAGCAGAAGCCTCAAGCTGCCCCATGACCTGCCTGGGCTGCGGCCTTGTGATTTCTGAAGTCAGAATTGTCCTGTAATGACTCTCAGACGCGGACCAGGAAGGTCACCATTCTGAGACCTCAGGGCAGGGGCTTTCCTTTTGTTCTCCCCCATGTGGCTTCCCACTCTCACCACTGAAAGGACAGTGTGGCCAGTTGAAAGCAATGGTTCTGACCCTCTCCAAGATATGTGCAGCCAGGAGGAGTAACATGGCTCTGTGACGTGCGTGATGTGTGAGACGCTCCCTCCTAGGGGCTGGGGTTCTTCTCCCAACAAGAGCACTGGTGCCAGCCTCCACTGTCTTCAAAGTGCTGATGTCACCACCACGAATGGCTGTAGACTACTTCTGCAACCACCGTGGGGCCACGGGGATGAGGAGGCACGCCTGCACGCTATACTCGTCTGGCTAGCCTCTCTTTTCTTTAAGGAAGAGGGCCTGGGCTGGTTTCTTTACTTTTATTTGGGGGGGGGGGGGGGGGGAGTGGTCTAGCACACTTTCTATTGGTTATTTAATACACTCTTCCAGGAGAATGGCCCAGCACCGTACCATGAGGTGGAGGCAGTTCCAGAAGAGGGGTTACGCATGACTAGCTTCTGGCAGGGGCAGTGCCACTGGCACAGAAAGCGGCCTCCCGGCTGACCGCTTCGAGGGGCCAATGTTCACATGTGAGCACAGTGTACCTCCTAGAACATTTGTTAAAATACAATCAGCCTCAATACCTCAGTGTCAGTGACTCTGGGAGGCAACGCGAAGTCTCCTGTCTCTCCTGACAGTGGCGCTCGACGAAGGTGAGCACCTTGGAAACTCTGACTCTGTGAGCCATCGCCGCTGATTCAAATGTGCCTTCTGATGTCACGCTCTGAAATAAACCAAGTTGTTTGCTACAACTACCTACACACAAATTAGAAAATTACACGACGAGGAGTTTATACAGTCTGCAGCCGGGACACAGGTCATTACTGAAAGTAGTCGCCGGCATGGTTTCTGGTTGCGCAGTAAAAGGAGCCGACTTGAAAGCACTCAGTGGTTTTGATGTTCTCCTGAAATGAAAACCCTCCACAAGCGCCCGGCGTTGGGCTGTCATTAATGTCAGCCACGCGTAAACACTGTCGCCACGAGTGCCCGGCCTTCCCCCGCCAAGACGGTGGCTTTTCCCTCGTCGGCATCTTGGGCATAATGCTAGTACTTTTCCAAAGGAGAATCATTCCTGGGCCAGGCAGCCTTGGGAACCACACACACTCATGACACTGCTGAATGGATGGGGGGAGGAAGGGGGCTGGATTTGGTCAAGTGAGCCAGAACTTTCCATGGGAGAATGTCCCTTTCTGAGAAACATGTCAGCCAGTGAGGATGCCCTCCAACCCCAGGAGGCCAGAGCTATAAATACTACCTCAGAGGTACAGAGTGTTGCTTCAAAATAAAGTTGTGCATACAAATATGGTGACACCAGAGGAACTCTGCATTGGCTCTGCTGGCCTGGTTGGTAACGCACAGTGTCTTTCGCACCTCGTTCTCTTGCCTGATGGCATCACAACCAACCAACCAAACTGTGGTTCAATGCCAAATCACAAGGAATGAAGCACACTGTGTTGGGTGGGATTGGTAGTGCGTTGCCGTCTACTTTCTCATTTTCCACAACTGAGCCGGCTACCACTTTGTGGCAGCCATTTTCTTGGGGAGGAAGTGAGCCTTGTTAGAAGGTGGCATTTACCAGCGAGTCACCTGGGTGTGTGTTTTTTGTGGAAATTTCTGCCTCCCATTCCTTGCTCATGAATTAATCTAAGAACGAGACAAAGCACCACAGGGAACAGGCTACATATAAAGCAGGGGCTGCTGTATTTTGTGGGTTTCAGTTACTGTAAGAGCAGAAGTAGCCAGGAGAGTGAGCATATAGGAGTGCTGTCCCGGGACACCATGTATGCGTCTTCTACAGTGAATAGGGCACAGTTGTGAATATTACTTCTTCAAGGCGATAATTTTTAAATAGCAAGGTGAATTTTTGTAAGACAATTGCTTGAGGTAGGTGGGGTGGCCCCTGGTCACACTCATGTGCCAATTCTCTCATTTTCTGTGTTTTCAAATTACAAATTCAAACGGCAGCATCAGTGTCCCCCACCTCCTAGCACCTCCATGTGTAAAACCAGAAGCCCTAAAATCTTTATTATTTTCCTGTTTTTATTATGAAATAACTATAGTACCGCAGTAGTTCCTAAGTACCACTTGATATAAAAAGTGCTTTCCTTTCCTCTGGCTGTCAACTCCATTGCAAGGACAACATAGCTCCTCTTCTAGAACAAAATGTTAAATGACATTTGAAATCTAGATGGCCAAAGTTGTAACTGCTCACTCTCTGAGCCCCTCCTACAACTCTGAGGATGTTCTACAACTTGAAATTAGGAAGGGAATTATGTTCTGTGCTGCTTGTATCCAACGCCAAACATGTTTATCCCAATAAAAATAATGTTCCAGGCTGAGGAACTTATACTCTGTCCTGTTAAAGCTCCTCGAGACCAGAATACAGTTTTCAAAAATATCTGTCATGACATCATATCTGGAAAATACCCAGCGAGGTGCTACTCAGTTTTGAATCCTGCCCACTCAGACATTAAGGAGATTAAAGTTACTGCCAGCTCCCGTGGAACCTGGTGCTCCTGGCAGAGCTCACATCTTCCTTGGCATGGCTCGCCTTCCCCCAAGCACACTCAGTAAGAGGTGTACAGAGAAGGACATGTTCACATCCCCACACGCCTGGGGACTTCCAAAGGAGGCGACAAGGACACAGAACCTTAAGACCACCTTCATTCCGAAATAATAGCTCAAGCCACGGGTGGCTGAACTCACACTTCAAAACTACTCCAAGTCCAGGGAAACAAACATACAAGCAAGCTTCCCATCGTGTGAAATCCCTACCAACCCCACCACAGAAAATAAAAGCAGCAGTGCCCTGCAGAAGCCAGCTGGCGCCACTACCGGCTCTTCCACTGACGTTGGCATGTGCAGAAGACGCGCTGTTGAGACTCTGGTTCCTCCCCAACACCTTGAGAATGAAATGCGCGGGTTTTAGTGGGAAGATTTCACAGGGTTCCCCAAGCGAAGCCAGTGAAGCTGCCATTGTAGCTGCACTGGGAAGACGTAGCATGTGATTCTACCGCGAGCCACACATACATGCCCCTTTATTCTTGGCCTGTGGAAATTGCTGCTAATGGTGATTCAGGGCCTTGGCCTGTAGTCTCCATAATCCCTCATCTTTTAAATAGAAGGAAATATGTGCTACGTAACATATGTGCTCTAGGACTGCTTAATGAAAGGCCAAGTCAGGAGACGCTGGCCACAGGAGTAATGTGGGGACTCCCGGGGCTCCCCTCTCTGTTCCACACCCTGGGAACAGATGTAATCCTCCCCCCCCCCCCCCCGAGTTCAGACCTGCTGTGTCGAAGACATTAGGGCCTCGGTGTGTGGCACAGAGGCAGAGGGCCGGCACAGCACATACAAGGCCATGGCCTCTGTCCCCAGCACTGACTGTCCTTGGGAACTGAAGGGAAAGGATGCGACTCATTTCTCCTACTGCCCTGGGCACCCATCATGGCTGTCCTCCTGAAGCACACTGGCTTAGACACTCCACCAGGCCCTAATCTCAAGTCGATTGGGGTTTGTGTTTTGTTTGCTCTAAGGAGATGAATTTAATCTTTCAAGTCATGTAACTGTCACGGGATCTGAGCTTAACCCCACTAGAACCCTTATTTATCAGCTGTGGTAACTGAGGCTCACAGAGGTCACGAGGGTCTCCAAGCTGGGGTGAGACTTGCAGGTACCCACACTCCTCTATGCTCACTCTCTTGCCATCTTTTCAACTAGGTTCATCCCAACCTGCCCATTTCCCAGAGGAGACACCAGCACCTGTGTGCATAGGAAGGGTCACTTGGGAGGAGTGAGCAGCGGTTGGTTGGTTGGGGTAGCCGGTTGAGCCTTGACCACCACAAAGGACTTGGGTTTCCTCAAGAAACCTAGGGTTGATCATGGCTCACATAGTAGTGTTAGGGACAGGCAAGGAACGCTGATACTATAAGCAGAAGATTGGGCCCCCAGGGTGGAAGGAACTGTCAGGAGGGAATGGACCCCAAAGACCAGAAATACCACACCAGAATCAAACTGTGTCCATCCCCCACCTTCCTCCCAGTCCTGGCCGCAGTTCTCTGTAGACACATCTAGAGATTGAGAAGCCTTTTTGCTCTTTAACTCTCCCTTGATATTTCTCCCAGGGTCCACAGGAAATTAAAAAATATCCAGAAGCATCTGTGTGTTGTTAACCATTCAGGGATGGCTTCAAGATAGAAAGGCCTGGGTCCAAATCCTAGAGCTCCACCTTGCTAGTTCTATGCCCACGGACTACCACACCTCCCAATCCACCATTTCCTAACTTGCATCATGCAGCTAGCAGCAACAGTGACCTAACAGGGTGGCCAGGAGGCTCCTGGACAAGGGTGTGTGTGTAAGTGTGCATGTCCAGCTAGCTCAGGGCTTGACAGACCACAGCTGCTATTATCATTGTTATGTGAACGATTGGCATTTCTATGTGATCTCAGATAATCAAAGATAATCTCCATTGCTCTTGTGGACCAGGAAGTACTGCACTGTCCTTTGATTACTGTAAGGTCAAGGTGGCGAATGGGTCCAAGCCAGGTGGATTTCTGCAGGCACTGAGGAGCTAGGTAGGATACACTGAGCAGAACCTCTGTGATGGCTGCTGGGCTCCTCAGTTTGGGTGAGCTCCTGGTGGTACCAGAGACTGACCTTACTGTTGTAAAACACAGAGACATGGGAAGTTGAGGGTGTGTGGTTTTTGCTCTAATTCTGGCTCTGGAACTAACAGGTTGACGGGTTTGAGACATGCCACCCCAAATACAGTAGATGCAGAAAAAGCTCCCTCCTCTCCCTGACTGCCTAAAGACAAGGCACACACTTTCCTCTGCCCATCTTCCCGACACACACTGGGAAGAGCAACAGTGTGTTCCCAGAAATGGGCACCAACTTAACCAGCCCTTATGGAAGCAGCCCTTCCTCTCTTGGACTGACCCTCCCTCAACCAACTGCCCCCACACCATTCTTTCATCTGTTGCTTGTCCTTTGTTAAAATGGTATAGAAGCCTCCAGGTGGGAGAGCCTGGATGTGTTGGCCTCTTATCTCTGCAGCCCTCCTGCCTCTAGGAAAGGAAGCCTTTTCTCATGCTGATCCATCTTACCCATTTGTTTCAGGACCCTGTCATTGAACATACTCGGGGAGAGGAAACAGGTGTTTTGTGTGTCTTCCTCCTTCCCACTGCAGGAGTGGCTGTGATCTAGATAGTTCTACTCCCTGAAGTCATTACTTACTCAAATCCTGTGATTTGTCCAATACTGATTCTAAAAAATGAGCAAAAATATATAGGACTGGGCCTGCGGTACAAGGTGGATATCTGTGCAGACTGGGAAGAAACACAATAGCACAGGGCTCTTACCCAGAGGTGTATCAATTCAGTATTTCCTGTCCCCATTCAAAAAGCCTGACTCATCCTATCCATGAGACACAATCGAAATTAGAAAAAAAGTTCACAATATTTTTGGCACATTAAAAAAAAGAGCGAATGCTTAGGGTTTCTCCAGCAAAGAGAAGGCTGCCATGAACACAGTGGCCCTTGAATAATCAAGGTACCATGTAGAAATGACTAGAATTCATGACAAGGCTAATGATCCACTGAAAGGCGTATCCAAAGGCAGCACGGGGCAATCACAGAAAGTCTGGTTTCAAAGGGCTTTAGAGCGCAACAACCAGGAAGAACAGTTGCAGCTATACTGCCACCGCCACCACCTCCCGTCTCTCTTAGAACACTAGAGGCGTTCAGTACACAGACATCTCAGGGGAGTTCTCACATGGTAGAGGAGAAGCCACCAGGCCTAACAGAAAGACGAGAAGGTGACACGCGGGGCCACCGGCTAGGAAAAGGGCCTCTGTCCCTCATCGTCCCCTCCCTCTGCAGCCCGCTCCACCACCACCATGCTTCTCCGATGCACCTGCCCGTTTTTAATGTGCTGCTGCATAAAATTAAAACTTCCACGGAGAGGAGCGGACACTCCGCATGTTAATAAACCTCTGTGGCTATTTCAGAGTCTAATCTCCCCGCGCTTTCTGAGACTCGGCCCTCTGTGTCCTGTGTCCACACCATCATAAGCCAGAGAGGAGGTGATAATCTTTGGCGTGCCCTACTTGCCAGCAAAAGTGACACCACTGCAGTTCTCAGTCCCTCTCGGTACCAGTGTGTCCTCTGCGCCCGCCAGGACCCTGGGAGCCCGGCAGGTGGCCGGAGCCGGGCAGGCTCATCACTTCAAGCCCGCTGATTAAACGCATCACTCTTTCCCTGTTTACTGCAGCCCTGGCGGGCGCGCCTGCCCACCGCCTCTGCCGAGTTAAAAGTGTGTGGTGGAATCCAGAGGTCCCCGAGCCCCGGCGATCGTGGGGAGGTGGGGGACAGGGGTGAGGCGCTCCTGAAGGATGTTGGTTTCAAGGAGCAAATTTCCATTTCAGTGTGAACTGCTGCTCACAATAACGCCTTTAAACCAGCAATTATTTACCCAGTGACACTCAAGGAGCCCTGTAATTATCCTGAACACGTATGCCAACGTCTGCCCTGGCTCATTATTGCCCAACACAGCCTTGTTCAAAAGAAGTGGCCGTGCTGAAACCGTGTTGGGTGCCAGGCTACTGCGCGGAACCAGGAGTGACTGCGACGTGCCGCAATATGGGACATTCAGGCAGAGACGGGGACCAGGGGCAGAAGGGCCGAGCAGGCCTCGCGTCCCCAGTGGGGAGGGACGGAGGCTGCCCGGAACACTCCTCAGAGATAGCTAGAAGTTGCTCATTCCTCTTCTAGGAAAGAAGCTCACCCGTTGATCAAAATGACTTTAAGGAAACTTTTTTTTAAAAAAAGCTTTAAGTGGTAGCTATTGGAAGGACGAATAAGAAGCTCTTTCTCTCTCTTCCTCACCTCCTCCTGCCCTAAACATTTTTTCCACTTCCGGATACTCGTAAGTGACTGGGGTGGTTTACACATCTCAGCAAGCCCTGCATGTGCGTCATCCGACTCCACTGAGCTGCTCTTTTCTACCAGCTCAGGTATATGAACCTCCCCTAAGTGGACAAGTTCTTGTCCCTTTACCCTTCTTTGGTGATAATGGGAATTAAACCAAAGGCTCCCCGCATGGAGCTAAACCCACCAGCCCTTAGTTTCTCCATTTAGCCTTAATGTTTTCATGAAGCACAGATATTAGAGCTCTGTTTCTCTGTAAATACTAATGCTTTGCGAGAGTCTGGAATTTCAGGTGAGTGTTAGGATAGACGGGGACTCTTCCCAGCATCTCCCTCCTCCTCAGGCTCCCTCTCCTTATAAACTCACCAGCTAGGGACGAGGGGTTCTGTGGTCCACGACTTGACCCCCAACTGAAACACAAGTTAGGTCGGGCCTGGTTAGTACAGCCCTGTCATCCCAGCCCTCGGAGGGGCTGACACATGAAGACTGTAAGTTCCCAGCCCAGCCTGGGCAACTTAGCAAGACCCTGTGTCAAAATCAAAAATCAAAAAGCTAGGTGTGAAGACCCAAGGCCCAATCCCCACTACCACACAACCAGCCAAGCACAGTTTAAACTGATGCTTAAGTTAAACCAAGGGCCTCCGCATGGGGCTACTTAGCCAGATCCTGTCTCAAAATCAAAAAATCAAAACAGAAGGTACTGTGGATGGTCTGTGACTAGTAAGAGGGTGGAGAAAACTGTGTCCGAAGTGACAACTTCCAGGCTGAAGCCATTTATTCCTGCCTCCTCGTTTCTAACCTGCCCCTTCTCTCCCATGGATAGACATATCACACGACAGAGGACAGCACAGGCACGTGGTGTCTCACTTGCCTACCTATTTCAGGGGAAGACTTTCCCCTCTCTGAGCAGTCAGGTTCTTTGCTTAGCTCTGGTGTTCACTCTGGGGGTGACGACACGGCCGCCAAATGCTGGCTGTGTGTCTGGGAGAGCGTGCAGGCCTGTGGACCATAATCCCCGGGCAGCATCTCCTGGTTGGCAGGAGGTGTGAGCCCTGCTCCACAAGCCACCGACCACAGATGAGGTCCCCACACACCTCCTCTCTCCACGATTGGATTCAACCCTTTCTTACTCCTAAAAGCCTTGGAAAATGAAGAAAAGGTGCAAATTAAAATTCATGTTACGGGGCCTGGAGGCGCAGGCCTGTAATCTGGGAGGCTGAGGCAGGAGAATTCCAGGTTCTAGCCCAGCCTGGGAGACTCAGCCAGATCCTGCTTCAAAATCAAAAATAAAAATGGGCTGGGGACACATAAAAATGGGTAGCTCCTGGGCTCCACCCCTGGTACGACGAAACAAAACAAATCAACCCAGAAAAAAAGTGTTTCTCCTTTCATTATCAAGTTTGTACATCCTCATCTTCCTGACATTCTCCACCCCCTCCCCCCCAACATCTGATTGCACACCACAATTCAACGGCAAATGATAAGACAGATTTACTAGGGCGTCTTTTTGTGTATAGCATATTCTCAAATGCTTTAGCTGCAGTAAGTACTCACTAAATGACACTTAAGAAACCAACTCCAGCTATCCTTCATACCACCATCACTGAATATGTCTTTTTCTCCTTTTGTTCTTAAAAAACGAAACAAAACAAAACCTTCCTCTTATGACTCCCAGGCAGAGTAATTTTGGCCACCTCTCTTTTCTCTGCTCAGTACTCACCCATTCTGTGAAGGCTGAACTTCAGGTTACCACGGGGAAATCCACACAATTTAGTCATACCTAAAACTTCAATTAAGTAAGATCTAAAAAGCACACAACTGTTATGGTTATGTGGGAACCAGAAAGTAGGGCTTTAGGGCACTTGTAGAGGACGTGTTAGATAAGGCCTGTGGTTTGGAGAGCAGCAGAAATCACAGAGCGGCTGGTGACAGGAGAACAAGCACTGCGCTTCGGCTGAGTTACTTTGTGTCCTTATGCCACGCGGTAGGGCCTTAGCCGCTGCTGGGGCTTAAACACCCAGAGCCAACTGTTTAAGTTCTAAACACAGGGGAGGCTGTACTGGGTTGGTAAGGAACTTACTTCCTCAGGCTCCAAGAGAAACATCCTGCTACTTTTTGGCCAGTTCTCAGGGAGGACACAATGAAGCCAAGGTCTTCCTAACCTCTCAAACGTTTGTGAATATTCTGTGCTTTCCAGCAAGGCCCGAGCACAGACAGAGAGTTGCAGCTGACTGGAGCACTGGGAAGCCACCAGCAGTAGCTGGATTTCCAAATAACTGGAGCTTAGCCAAGCAATCCCAGGAAAACAAGGAAGGTCATTTAGTAAACATTTTTTAAGGGGTTTGCCTAAAATTGAGACACCTTTCTTTTCTGTGCAGATTCACGGTATTCTGAACATAACTGGCTGTTTGATGAACAGTCATTATAAAACTTAAGACTTGCTAGAAACTTACCCCAAAGTATGAAATTATTCTCCATGCTGTCATGCTCTCAAGGCCTTCTAAGACTTAGGTGGCCTCTAGCCCCAACAGGAAGCAGCCCTTGTCTGTTCTGCTGGTTCCCTTCCCCTGGAGTCATACTGCTAGACCTGGGGAGACCCCTCCCCATACTTGCAATGAGTATTTTGTCTTAGAATTAGCTCTGTTCCTGGAAAAGGCAGACTCCCAAGTCCGCGGGAGGCCTGGTTTGTATGGGACGTGTGGGATTTCCTGAGCCAGGCCATGTAGGGCCTGCACTTTGGGGCTGTGTTTGGGAAGCCCCGAGCCTGCGTGCTAACTACCTGCATTCTCAGATGTTCCTGACAGGGCAGAGTCACCACAGATGAGCAGGCCTTCTGTGGTAGGAAGGCGAGAGAAGAACTGCAAGTTACCAAGAGAAAGTGTGTGGCCCGGGGTGTGCCTGTCACCTTTCTGTTACTGGAGTAGGGCTCAAAAATGACCAGAAGCACATTCCGTTTGAGAAATCACCTCTGTTCTTGCCAATGCCTTCAAAGCACATATGGATACGTTTTAAAGAATGACAAATTGATTTCATGGTTATCTATGCAATGCAAACTTCATCCTCAAAACAAATATCCCAGAGCCAAATATATCTAGTACATAATTGTGGCCAGTGCTTTCCCAACCCTTCATTTTTTTCTTTTTATCCTTTCTGGTTTTTGTCTTTTCATCTTGACTGTACATGGCCAAGGTGTACTGTTCTAGTTGCTTTTTTCTTAAGGAAGCAACTCAAACTCCAACAAGTCTGTGAAGGCTCTGGATTTGTGATTTCAATTCATTTTCGGACCTGCCAGTCTACCCTGTGTAGCCCGCTATCAGCCAGAGGAAAAGGTCTATCAGCTCTGCTCTCCACTACGTTCCCCATGGGCTGGATTACGTGTAGATCTCTCTGAAGAATCTGACTCACTTTCTAGAGAAGAGATTTAGGTTGGAAGTTATTTTTCAGCCACAAAACACAGTCCAGGCCTGGGCTAAAGTGTATGTCACGTCAAATAAACAAACATAAAGCACTATTACTATTTTTTTCTTTTGTTTTCTTTGGTTCTCTAGGGTACTTTCTGAAATGGTCAAGTTCATGTGCCATCTCTCTCCAGGGGCAGGACATTGCAGGTCCACCCCCGGCATTTCACGGGCATGAGAAGTGGGAGGCCACTGTATTATTTTTGCTGTGCTTATATTGACAAACACATGTATGTGCCTGGCTTTTTTCTTCTAACATGGCTGCTTGAGCAGTTTGTCGTCTTCCCTGTGTTGTAGCTACTAGTAAAATTAAACTTTCGGATGATGGTGCTTTCTTTTTTTTTTCTTTTTCTTTTTTTTTTACCTATTTGAAAGTTTTACAAGCTTACTGAAGCAAATTTAGAAAACCCCACTCCACTCCTAGACATAACCAATGCTGTAGAAATGTACACACATCTGTGCACACACCTGAACACACAGGAGTGCATACATGTTGATGGTGATGTTTCAAAATATTAACATGTCTATACGTAAGAACTCATCACTTGTATTTTTTGAATACTGAAAAACACAAACTCATAATAAATTACTGGGGTATAAATTTCAATGACAAGGGAAATAAAAAAGTTTAGGGGCTGGGGATGTAGCTCAGTGACTAGAGTACTTTCCTAGGACGTGCAAGGCCCTGAGTTTGATCCCCCAGCACCACATCATAGCTGGACGTGGTGATGCACGCCTGTAATCTCAGCACTCAGTAGGCTGAGGCAGGAGGATTGCTTTGGGTTTGAGGCCAGCCTGGGATACGTAGTGAGTTCAGACAGTGTTAGGCCCTGTCTGAAAAAAAAAAAAAAAAGTTTAACTCTGAACCAATGAGCAATTCTGTCGAGTGCTGCAGCTCTAGAAACCTGGGGCAGATATGCCCTAGCCACAGGGTGCCCCAGGCTTTTGGACCACCTTCCATAATTGCAAAAATACCAAAGTATTTTTTTAAAGGGCCATGAATACTGAGGGAAACATCAACCTAAAACTCTGTCCATACACTGAAATTCTCCCAAAGAGAACAAGGAATCAACCGACCACAGCAGAACCAAACAGAAATGAATAAACATTCAGGCAAAACCCCTTCCACGGAAACAAACCAGTCAACTGCTTAGCAGCCAGTGAGTGCCTCATTTTGACTGTGTGGACGCCAGGGGTGCCGCACAGCTGGGCAGCCAGTGATCACGCCCCTCTGCCCGCTGGCTGCATCGCAGTCCCAGCTTCAAGACAGAGGCGCTCCAGGGGACAATGGGCATTCAGAGCCTTTCAGTCGGACGGTATTTCCCTTTAAAGCAGTGTGGCCAGGGGTCTCCAGGAGGGTTAGCCCTCTGTGCGTCCTCAGCGATGACCACGGTCATGACCATTCGGCCACCCACCTCGGCCACCGCTGGGGAGACTCTAGGTGTCTTTGACCCTCACTTTCCTCGTCTGACACACGGGTACTAACTCCTCTCTCACCTCTCATACTCTAAAGACAAAGCGAGTCAGTGCAGCACTCGGGGCGCAAGGCTTGAGGCCAGCCCCCCACTCTTGCCATGCCAAGGAGGATGCCAGGATGCAGGCTCCAGAAGTTCGAGCTGGGCTTGTCCCATGGGTCTATACTGCAGGTGCTGTTTGTCACAGGACACCGTGGTTCATCCTCAGTGGTCACTGCGAAGTTTTTCAGGAGAGCAAGCACATACTCAGGCAGTGACGGTCCTCTGGCTTGTTCTCAAGCAGTATTTTCCAGTAAGTGTGGCACTCAGTATGGCAGGAAACACCGACCCCCCACAGGACTCCACGCGCCTTCTGGCGGCCTCCACACATTCTCCCCTGTGCCGCCCCCTGGGGCACGCCTGTTGCTGATGCTTCTTCCCTCCGGTCTGTGAGTTTTAGGTTCAGGCAGACAACTCTCCCATCTGAGAAGCAAGCATCTTGCAGCTGGTATATGGAGTGCAGTTCTGCAGACACAGGGGTTGAGAGGCTCAAGTGGGGGGGGGGGGGTGGCGAGGCGAGCATGATCCCATTTCTTCCCACCTGTGTGTGATCTCGTGCACACACAAAAAAAGTGTGATTATTTAAGAGTCTCTGACCCTCAGCTCCCTTCATCCGAATCCTACTTCCAGGGAACCTGCTCGGCAGGGTCACTGAAGTTCCATGTGATTGTGCCCATGATCTAGTCCTGTGCTTGTCATATACAAACGATGCCACGTGTGTTTGTGTTGCTATGGTTACTGACTTCACATCTGGGACACCCAGTAAGATCTTCCTGTGGGGCAGTTTTTCCTGGCAGCAGCCACACTTTGAAAGCGTCACCCCTCCTGTCTCATCTAGGTACTTATGAGAGAGCGGGCGAGGGTTGGGTGTAGTTGGAAACCACCACGTGCCATTTTCTCATGTGCAGAACGTGCAGGGCTGCATTCAGTCTGCTGTCTTGACCTCTTTGGGACAATCCTCTAACCAGGAAGGACTCAGAAGAACCCAGGCTGGAAGGACACAGCCCACGGGGGCCAGGTCCCTCCTGAACTTCCAACAAGTTCACTATTCAGATCAGCACATGCTGTGGGAGGGGAATCTGAGACAATCCTGGATTGAGGGTAATTCCTTCATGGGAAACAGCAAGTAGACCCAGACAATTAGCTTATGTGTAAGTAATTCAGTACACTAATGACCTGAGTTCAAACCCTGCAACCAGGGAAACAAAGCATCACTATACACGTGGGCTTCACTCTTCAGGGCTCTAAGGTGGGCATCACTGCCAGCAGCTTGCCAACTGGACGGGCAGGCAGTGACCTCCCCACGAACTTGGCAAACATCAGGGATCATGGCCCACCATCCTGTCAGCGACGAGCTGGCGAGTTCCTCAAGCCTTAGCCTTCCAGCTTGTCCATCAGAGATGCAAGGAGAATCCGTGAAAACATCATGCGGGCCAATTTCAGGGGAAAACAGAGTTTAACAAGATGACATGATTGGAAAGAGACAACTGGCACATGCCCCAGAATCCTCCGGGGAGAGTGAATTCCACAGACAAGATGCTGACCTTTTTTTTTTTTAATTAGGAAAAAAAAAAAGGCCTTTTCTGTCTAGAAGTTCAAGTCCTACTGTTCCGTGGTGGTGGCAGACAGTGCTGAAGGCAGCAGAACCATGCGTGTGATTCACGGCGCACACGCTGCCTGGGGTCTGTACGCGATCGTTAGTGGAGACGTGGGGAAGGCCCTTCTGCTGACCAACAACATGAACTGCACTTCTCCTGGTTCATAGGGCACTTGTGTCCAGTCCTGGTGCCTTAGCAGTGCCGTTTAACTGCCAACTCTGTCTCACGGCCAGTGGCTTTCCCCTATGTGGATCTGCTTTATGTCAAAGTGAATGATAAAGGCAGGTTTTTAAAATTTTTTATTAAGTGGAAGACATGGCGGGGCAACAGTAATTTCTAAAACCAAATGGGCATGAGTTAATTATTACCCACACCAGCCACACAGAACCAGGAATACTGTAAAACTCAGGTGGGCTGGAACATACATAGATAATCACCTCTGGGGTTTTTTGGTTGTTGTTTTGTTTTGAATTAGGTAATTAGGATGTGGCCTGAGTCAAGAAAGACACACCTCCTCAAACACCCACTGAAACACTTCAGGAAAGTGAAAGGCCCCGGGATCAGTACCGGACCATTCAAGGGGCATCGCTCAACACCCCTCCCCCCAAAATACAAGTCTGGCGCAAGTTTCTCACCCACCTACCTCAGTGGTAGTGGTAAACAGTAAGGCATAAGGAGAGCCTTTGGGAAGCACGATACAAAGTTAATAAGTGAGGCCTGCAACTAATACACTCTCCACAGCACTCTCTAAAAATAGGGTACAAGGAAAGTCCTCCTAGGAGGCGACGTGACCAAGAATTAATTGGTTAATGTCTATACAGCTCAACTAGACAGAGATAAAATGTATGATTATTATAATTATGGGAGAGCACAGCTCAAAATCCACTTCAAGTTCAAAGAATAGTAATTTATACATTTAAGTATAGACGCAAGTATTTAACTGTGTAAAAATACTTATTTTAGTGCTGTTCCAAAGGTTTAATAAGTATTACTCACTACTTAGGTTTTACCCCTCCCCCTTCTTCTTCAGTACTGGGATTTGAACCCAGAACTTCTGCTCTGGGGTACAACCTCAATCCCTCCCCCAACCCCGTTTTTTGGAGACAAGGTCTTACCGAGTTGCCCTGGTTAGGCTTGAACTTGTGATCTTCCTGCCTCAGCCTCTTAAGAGTGCTGCGATTACTTGTGACCAGGTTGATTTTTTTGTTCCTTAATAAAAGAGCTTAGATGATGGGAGGGGAACCCCTTAACTCCCTTTCTGATATGTATAAGGTTATTTTAATACTCCTTTTTTTAATGGGGCCAGATGGACCACCCCATGCTGAATGAATCACACCACCTCAGAATGACAGAGACACAGTGAACGTGGACAATCCAGCTACTGAGCAATTTCAAAACTTGTTTCTTATGCTCAGTCCTCAGGGTATTTCACGTCAGTGTTTCTATTTCCAGATTCTCGTAAAAAAACAAACCAAAGATCTGGCCAAGGTAGACCAGTTATTCTAAAACAGTGGCCACTGGCCAGAACCAATGGCTGTGGCTCCCTGCCGCAGCATGCGTGCGGTGTCCACGGTCCAGACGTCGTATCCACCTGCCATGCTTTCACCTGCCATGGGCCCTGGGTGTCTGGGCCTGGGCTTTCTCTTCCAGAGAGCAATCGTGTCACCACCATTGTGCGAGGCTGTGTCTTGCTTCTTTTGCCAACTGTGGAGCCAGGGGTGTGCTACCTCCGAGCTACATCCTACCCATTTTTAACTTTTTACCTTGAGACAAAGTCTCACTAAGTTGCTTAGGCTGACCTTGGACTTGAAATTCCCCAGCCTCAGCCTGCCTGAGTAGCTGAGATCACAAGTGTGTGCTACTGTACCTGGCTACTTTCTCTAATGTCCTTCATGCCACCACTTCCTTGTATATTCCTTAACTTCAAAGTAAAGGCAAGTACTTTAACATAGAGTCGCTTTTATTGAGAACACAGACATCATATGTCAGGGGCCCTTGAGGGACACAGAGCAGGATTTTACCACTTCAGCACTACTGACATTTTGTATCAGAGAACTCGTGGTTGCGGGGCATCCCGGGCACCGCCCGGACACATTCCCTGTGTCCTACATCTTGACGCACGACATGCCAAGAGCATTTTTTAGTTATATGGTCACAGATGTCCTTGCACCCATGAAGTGTTGCCAGGTGGTCACAGTCACTCCCAGCTAAGAACGCCACTGTGTGTCAAGGTGGTATCAAGGAAGGCCAGCCCTGGGCAGGAGAGTGAAACTATTGGGAGAATTAACAGGAAGCTGCCTGTGCGCCAGAGGTGGATGCTCCAACCACAGGGAGGAGGGACAGCCAGGTGGCCTTAGCCAGTGACACCACCAACCACTCTCCTGCAGAACCTTCTTTCTTCCACAAGGTGCTCTCGCTTGAAGGAATCTCTCCCCAATCCTCTGTGGGTGATGCCAGGTACCCATGCATATTCTCTAAAAAAAATCTCATACCTCCCCAGGGACATGCTGGGGCTTGGGTGTCACAGATTATCTCAGAGGAAGCCCCTTCTCCACAACAAGGCAGGGTAAAGTACATTCGAAGTCTAGTTGGGGCAGCAGGGCTGGTTCTTACACCAGGAGGCGGTGGGCCAGCCCCGGGTCTGGGAATGCAAGGCCTGGGTCCCTCCTTCCTGCTGTAGCCCTTGACCTGGGCCTCCTCACTGAGATGTCCCGTCACATCTGTTAACAGGAGGTCATCCTGTGTCTAAAGCATCACCACTGTAACAGCAGCCCCTGGCATGGTTTGGGTACATCCCTATCCCAAGTCAAGAGAAAGGGGAGAAGAACAACAGCTGGCAGAGGTACCATGACACCCTGACAATGCGGGGAACAAGCAGACTGAGTGGTTTTGATATATTCTACAGGGATTTCACTATGGATGGCTTTGCACAATGCAGGACACTCATCTCAGGATGGCGGCTGACTGCCGGGGAGCCAGGTAGACAGTCTGATGCTGTCATTTCCCAGAGGCCTTTCTGTGGTCTGTGTCTTTTCTCATCTTTTTCTTCTGGCCTTCATAATTGAATCATTTCTCTGTGATTCAAGGTCTAACTGATGGGAAGCCAGGGGACTCTGTCCCCCCAGAAAGGCAGGTGCAGTTTGCAAACTTGTCAAAGAAAACCAGAGGCCCAGGTCCTCTGAGCAACACTGGGAAGGGTGCAGAAGAGGGCCTATCTGGCTCTGGGAAGGACAGTAGTCACGCTGGCAGTGCTTTGGGGCCCCGCCCCGGGGTGGCAGGTAGAAGTGAAAACAAGAGGCTAGCAAAGAAAAATGACAACTGGCCTCCTCTACCACTAAATGGCGATTAAGGAAACAGTCAACCCCCTAGAAGAGAGATCCTGTTTACTGCTCAAAGGACACATGGGCCGGCTGGCAAGGACAGACAATGCCGGCTAAGACAGGGCTGCAGACAAGCAAGGTTCAGGGTAAGTTAAACCTTCTGGTGACAAAGCCCATCCAGAGAGCCGGCCCAGCACTGAGGTGTCCTTTTATTCCCACCTCAATGGGAGCCACCGGAGGAGCCAATGGGGTTTGATTTAGCAGATAGCTATGTACAGGGAAAGCGGTGCAAATACGTCAGCAAAAGGGACAGTGAGATAAATGCGAGAAACCCACACTAGCCAGAAGAGAAGAGAACAAGGTGACATTTAAAGACCAGACCGAAAGGGTAGGAAAACCAGAGAAAAGCAGGATGACGCGGCAGAGGGTGTGAAGGGACAGATACTGCCACCCCCTCTGCAAGGCACTGGGAGGAGAGAGGGACTGTGGATTACCAGGCACACACGCAGTGCGGGCACCTGACGCAGGCTGCTGGCTGCCTCAGTGGACCTGGGAGGCCAGGCTGAGACTGGCCACAGCGGTACTTGGGTTAGCTTTGCCCTCTGCGGGTGGCCCACAACACAGGTGGCTGTGGTGACTATCCATTTCTCCAGTCTCACCTTGTACCCGACTTAAGGGATGCTATCAACTCAATCAGATGCTCATGACACAGTAACTGGAGCACTGGGCTGAGAGACCAGGGCTCTAAAACTGGCACTGCGGCCCAGAGGGTGGCACCAAGTGGCCATGTAACCTCCTGAGTTTCTGTATCTTTTGGAGTGACCAGACAAAAGAGAGGACTCTCGGTTCCTGGGGCAGGCGCCCATTCCCATGCTAATCATCCCTTTCTCCCTGTCTCTGTACTGCCACGGTTGCCTGGGACAGCGGAGTGAAGATGGCAGGTGGAAGAGTTTGTCTCTCCTCTCTCTCCACATCGCCTGCTAGTGATCTGTCCACAGTACCTTACAAAATCAATGGCTGGAGCTATCCACTTGTCTCCACCGTGACAAGGTCATCATTTCCTGTTCTTGATATTTTTCTTCCCTTGGGGCAAGAAACAGGGCAGCAGATTTCACTGTCCCCACAGGGACACCACAGTGGACAGGGATGTATTCCCACAGTACTCAGAAGGACAGGACACCCTCTGGTCACTCCCCTGGCACGGGCAATGTTCCCAATGTGGCAGATCTGACGTAGCTCGCTGTGTTTCCTGAGCATTTAAGGCTCAGGGCACGTGGGTCTTCTTTCCCGCTGCTCTGAGCTGAATCCCTCCCTCACTTTTCCATGGAAGTGAAACTCACTGCGAATGCAACCAACTTTCTGACACAAATATGCAGCCTTGTTACAAAAAAAACAAAACAAAACAAAATTAAACTAAACTAAACTGAACGGGCCAAGTGTGTCACTCTCAGCATTTTCTGACAAAGGAAGGTGACACCTAGAATCCTGGATGAAGTGTGGGCCATGGAGGAATTTAGGCAGAGGAGCTGGAGGTCCTGGCTGCAGTCCTTAAACAGCCACTAGCTCCTAGGCTGCAGGCCCTCACATCCAGTGGCCTGACACGGATAGGCTGGACCAGCCACTTCTGTGGTTTCTTATAGCCCTGGGTACCACAAACCGCCCCATGAACTTGGAGACTGCACTTTTTAGCTAGGCTGCCTTATCCCTGCTCCCCGTGAGGAAGAGATCCGAATCCGCCCATCAGAATGTCATGCCACACACAAGGTGTGTTGTGGTTGGGATCCGGAGTGTCCTCCAAAAGTCTCATGTATGTTAATGTTATGGATTGTCTATGGAGCCATGTGATGTTGATGGATTGGGGTCTGGTGTGGAGGGCTGGATTGCAGTTGTTGGGATTAGGGGCATGTGAGTTAAGACTAAAGGCATGTGACTTAAGACAAAAGGTGTGTAGTGGCCACACCTTCGATACCTGAATGCAGGAGAGACTAAGACTGGGACTAGTCTTGATTAGTCTCACATGCCTGTCTGCGATGTCCTGAGACGCTGCCTCCACCTCTCTCTGTGCCACGTACTTCAACTGCTGCCGGCCGCCCCTGAATCGACTGTGACCATCTGAAACTGTGAGCTAAAATAAACCTCTCCTTTCCTAAATTTGTACGTGTCAGGTATTGAGTCACAGCAATAAAAAAGTAACTGAGACAAGGTGTGTGAGGTCACCTTGTGATTCTGTTACCTCACTATAAAAGCCATCAGCCCCGGGAAAGGGCAGTGTGCGAGGCTGATGGACAGAGACAGGACGTGATACCCTGCCATACACACATCGGTCCGTCCTGCAGTGCACGCACGTGGGAGGTCACCGCCTAGTTCCCTAGGATGGGGTGGTGGAGGAGCCTGGGCACCAGTGGGCAAAGGAGGGTTATAGCCAGACTCCTGGATGCTGGCTGCATCTTGTCCACAGCACCGCAGAGCTGAGCAGTGCAGAAAGCAGCTTTGTGAGTGGGTCTGGGCATGTTCATATGCTCCACATGGCCAGCAGAGAATTACCTAGAAACTATGCTCTAGGGGAAGGAACCCCTTGGAAACCTCAGTGAACATGAGGCCTATTTTCAGGGTCCTCCACAGTATTGCTGGCCCCCCACAGGCCCTGGGCTTATCTAATCAGCAGAAATTCAGGCACCATAGGTTGGGTGGTTTCACTCCTCAGAAATGCTGGGACCTTGAAGGGTTCTGACTTTTTTTTTTTTGGGGGGTGGGGGGTGCAGATTTTAAACTTCTGTACAGCTGGGAAAACTGAATCTAAAAGTCTGAAATCCACAATGTTCCCAAATCCAAGAAGTACCTACGCAAAATGTCTCAGACTTGGAGCATTTTGGAGTTCAGATTTTCTGATTAGGGATGCTGAGCTGGAGTAGCTTGGGGGGCTAATACACTCACCAGCGTCAGCCACTGTGGGTCATCCTGCTTGCAGAGCTGGTGGCAAGACCAGAAAAAGTGGCTTCAGTCATATCTCCTTTCACTGTTATTAAAAATAATATGCATGTGTGTGTTATATATGCATAGACGACCCATAATATGCTCTGTTTCTGAAGTACTTCCTGCCAGACAGACCCCTTAAACAGCTTACTTCCTACCCCCTCTGAATCACCTGGCAAGGTCACTTCCAGTAGTGCCCCTGGGAGGAAGGCTAAGGTGGCGAAGTCAAACCACTTGCCAGGTCCCCAGCGCTTACCTCGTATTCCTGGAGGGACCCCACCCTCATCGAGTCAGTTGGCAAGGACGCCCCCAGCACAGGCACACAGCCCCACTAACCAGCACCCCATCACCAGGTGCATCTTCACATAATGAGCAATTTGGCTCCTCAAGCCCCAGCCTCCACTGACGGGCCCCGGTGTCACCTGCTCGCTCCTCCCTGGCCTTCCATAAGTGGACACTGAGCCTCAGCACCACAGCCTCCTCCTCTTCCTGACCCACCCTGTAGGGCACGCCGAAATCCCACAGCCCACTCATGCCCGCCATCGCCGTGACGTCCCCATATCAGTATATGACAAGCAACATCGTCCGAAGGGGTTGGGGGTGACAGGCACCTTTTACTGGTCATTCAGTGGCACTCAAGAAGCGAAGCATAGCCGACTCTGGGAGGCTGAGGCAGGCTGATCGCAAGTTCGAGCCCAATCTGGGTAATTTAGCAAATTAGCGAGACCCTGTCTCAGAATAAAAATGGATGTATCTCAGTGTGAAGGCCCTGGGCTTGATCCTTAGTGCTACAATTTAAAACAACAACAAAAATAAAAGCGGCAAAATGTTCATGCCAAGACCCAATCCTGCCACAGGAAGAGGGTCCTCAGCTCCTTCCAAGAGCTCTGTGGGCCCTCCCCCAGAAATAAAGAACAGAAAAGAAGACAGTGGACACGGAGAGCATCAGATTGTCCCTCATGATGTCATGTTTGGCAGCCTTCCCCACCCCCACCCCACTGCCGCCCGTCCCATCCTACCACAGTTCAGGACTTTGACGGTCTGAACCCCACTGCCATCTCCGGGTACCTCATTTCCAGAGGCCCCTCCAGGTCACACTGCATTCTTGCTGTCCCCAAACTTGCCCTGCTTGCTGTCTCCCCCGTGACAATGTTCCCAGGTGCTACCATCCATCGGGAATTGCATTCCTTCCTGCACAGCTCCTAAGCCGGGTCTGGGGGGAGCTGCCCCTTCTCTGTCACACATGGCTGTCACCGGCAGTGTAACGCTGAGCCAGCACTTACCCTCCACCATGATTTAACTCCTGCCTGAAGCCCTCTCAGGCGCATCCCCTTATCTAGTTCTGGGCAAGCCACTGATGCTAAGTAAATTTCTACCTGGATTTTCTCTCCACGGGAGTATTCAGAAAGAGGCCCTGCCCAACAACGGTGCGTGAGATGGCCTGATCTGGGAGCCGATCGGGGACAGTGGACTGTGTGATGTTCCCTCAGTTGTGTTGGGCTCGGGGGGTCAGAGCAGCAGTGGGGTGAGCTGAGTGTGGGAATCAGAGACTGTCCAGCTGTGGGTTTGCGCAGTCGGGATCCCGGCCAGGCACTCTCAGCCTTGCTCCTGCCTCTGGATAAGGGCCGTGGAAGGTGAGCGCCAGGACTGGACCTGTACCTGAGATGCTAGGCACACAGGACGCACCTTGCAAGTGCCGGGTTCCGGACACAGAGGACATCAGGGCTAGGGGAGGGAACGCTTGGAAGCCTCTCGGGTTATGTGGTGAGAAATATCAGAGTCCTCCACGCACCAGCAGCACCTGAGCAGATGACCCCGAAAGTGGTCCTGGGCACTGGCAGAGGCCTCTTTTAAAGTCATGGTGGGCCCACAGGGACAAATACTGATAAAGCCACCACCATAACTTCCGACTCGTAAGTGGGATGAGCCCCCTTCACCATGTGTACAGGCCGGAGGACCAGGGTGCACATGACAACCCACTTAACGTCACTGCCTGCAAGACAGTGAGTGAAACGCCTTCCTTCTGTTATTTTCCCCTTTCCAAAGCTCTTGAGAGGAGGGGGCCCCAGTGGTGCAGGCCTACAATCCCAGCACACAGGGAGGCTGAGGCAGGAAGATTACAAGTTTGAGCCCAGCCTGGGCAACTGGTGACTCATTGAGACCTTGGCTCAAAGGCTGAGGGTGTAGCTTAGGGTGAAGGCCCTGTGCTTGATCCTCAGTGGCACAAAAAGACAGAAGCCAAGCACCTGTGGGACAGATACTGTTATCCTACTTTACTGATAACAAGTTAGAGGCTGGATGGCTTGCCCAAGACTCTCCAAACGCCCACGCTGCATTTCTGGATGTGAAACCTCGTATCTGGAACAATTTTCAAATCTACACCTATCCTTACACTCTGCCAAGTCCTCATTCAAGTGCTGCCTGTGACCTGGAAGAGTTGTGCAGAATGGGACAGAAGGCCAGGGTCAGGGATAGGGGCCAGGAGGCCAGGAGAGATGCAATGCCTGCTCCTCCTCAGTTCTGGGGTGGCTCTGTCCTTGGGCGGCCAGAGAGCCTGCAGTGCCAGAGGGTGGACATGGCCACTTTGCAAACTAAGCTCAGTGAGCCCAAGGCCACCTCCTCCTACAGTGTCAAAAGGGCACGGACGGCAGTCATCTCCGAAGGTCTCCCTGCTCCCGCGTGGGCATCACCAAACATCTGCATGGCTTTGTCCATCACCTTCCTACCAGTGAGCTTGCTTCCTGCCCTGCTCATGTCACCTGCTCCTACAGCATCCCAGAGGTGGGTTCTGACACCAGGTGACCTCCTTTTCTCCCCTTCCAAATTTGGGCACATTCACAGAGGAAACAAAGGGATTTTCCCACAACAGGCAAGTGTGGACTTCAGCTTCTGGCTTTAACTGGCCAACCTCCCTCCCCGTGCTGGGAATAGGCACTGGCTTCGGGGACACCGACTCCCTCTGAGTTACAAGTGCTGGGAACAGCACCCGGGAGTACAGGACAGGCGCATGTGCATTTGCTCCCAAGCGCCACAGGGACAGCTCCACCAGGTGGCTTCTTAGCCCTTGCCCCGCCCCATCCTCCACTGCCTGATAATGACAAAGGTGACAGCAAAGGGCAGTGTAAGTGTCTACGTGTCAGATGCCAGCAAAGTGATTCTAAAATTGAGAACAAGGTTCAGGGCATCACTTGCTAACTGCATGCTGGTCTTCGCAAGACTTTTCAGGGGAAGCTGGGCTCTCAGGCATTTAATTAGTGTAATGGAGCTGAGCTTTCCAAGGGCCTCCGACGTCAGTGGAGAGCTCAACCTTCCTGTCACAGGCCGGTGCCAACACACGACTGGGCAGACGCTCCCCGTGGAGAAAGTCACAGGGACTGCACGAGAGACTGTGCATCCCTATGTGGTGCTGGGACTTCACAACACTAACACAGTAATAAAACCCCCAAGGCGGTCAGTTACTGGCAAAGTCTCCCCGCTACTAGGAGCTGGTACACCTTAGTAAGTGGCACTAGTTGTGTGACATACATATATTCCCCTCTACCTCTTGATGCAAGTCCAAACCAAAAAGAAAAACAGCAGTGAGTGGCTAGTACTGATTTTGCTGACACGGGTTGTTGATGCTTAGAGACACGTTCTGAAGATGCTCACAGTTCGGGTTCAGGGCGCTGATGTACGAACAGAGAACACCAGACTGAAAATACGATGTCAGTGCTGACTCTGGTGTCCCGCAGCCAGTCAGGAAAAAGGCACGTCAGAGGAGATGCGTAGCAGGGTACCGCTCTGGAGCTCAGGGGCCAAAGGGCTTGGTTCCATAATTTCCTTCTTTCTTTTTTAATCTTTTGTTAGTATATATTTACAACACATAATAACAATCAGCTTGAGGAACTGGTGCATTTACATGTCCCATCTTGATCATTTTCACTTCCTTTTTATGTTTTTTTGTTTTTGTTTTGTTTTTTTTTGTTTTTTTTGTTTTTTTGAGGCAGGACCTCACTCGGTAGTACAGGCTGATCCTGAGCTCACCTGGTCTCAAACTCAGGGCAAACCTCCTGCCTCAGCCCCCCAGCGCTAGGATTACAGGTGTGTGTGCCACCACACCCAGCTTATTTTTACGCAGTGCTGAGGAGTTACACCCAGGTTTATGACTAATCGGATAAACCTGCCAAAAATTTTACTCCCCTCTTGTTGTCAAAGTTGCGCTTTGGCCCTGTGTTTCCCGGAGTTAACTGCAGGCAGCAGCTCTCCGTCTCCTCTTGGGTCCCCAAGGACAGCTTCTGTTTATGGGATGGATCAGTTATTACCACACTAGAACCTAACACTGGGGACATTTAAAACTATTTACGCATAATTCATCTTACCGTAACACCAGTAAACTCATTACAGATTATAATATAAAAACTAAATATATCTTCCAACCCTAAAAAAAAAAGCTAGTAATGAATGGCAAGACTGTTGCCTTCTGTTTTCGTAGGTCTTTGTAGGTCTGGGTTAGCAGAATACGTGTGGGTTTCATGCCTGCCTCTGCTCTGCATCTGTGGGCTCAGAATCTTGGGGCTGACACAAGTAAGAAAACCTGGTCCCACCAAGATATGGGCCTGCAGAGGGGCGGCATGTTTTAATCACCTTTTTAGCATAATTCCAGAGATTCTCCTTTGATACTACACTCAAGCTTTACAAGTTTCTTAAGGGTTAGCTGGACTATGGAACCTAAAACCTTAGCAGTGATTTGTGTACTCGGTTTGATTCCAATACTTTTCTTGCTCAGTCAACCTTCACCCAGGCACGTGAAAGGACATTGGGCACACAGAAGCTCTCAGCTCACGGGGGTGTGTGCCTTTTCCAGATGTGATTGTCTCACCACCGCCTCAGTGAAGATTTTAAGCCTTGAGAAGTTGTCAACCTCGTGGGGTTGGATCCAAGTCTTCCAAAATTCTAATTTTTGCCTGAAAGATTGAATTATTTGGCAATAACTACTGTCAGCTGTTTTTCTTGAAATGACAGACTCATTTAGTTCATCTTTGAGAAAACAGTGACACATCCCCACGTCTGAATAACAGAGTCATTCTGCTAAGTGGCATCCCATTCAAAAAGCAGCTCCGTCAGCTCTTAAGCCACACAGGGGAGCGGGCACTTTCCCGGAGGACAAACACGGTCCCTGCTGAGGGGCACGAGAGCCTGGCCCACAGTCCTTCCCACCATGATCTTGAGGGTCAGAGCTTAATAAACTTTTTCTTCCAGCTTCATAAAGAACATCCTTAAACAACATTAGCACGGGGTTCTCCCACTAATGAAGGGGACAGTGGCCGCCGGCCCAGCTTTGTGTCCCTGCCTGCTGGTGCTGGCTGCTTTGCTCACAAGCCTCCCATCATGGGTGCACATGGTCAAGAAAGTGAGAAGGGCAAGTAACGGTGTAGTTTTTCCTCTTATAACCCTGTCGAGGGCCGTGGCGCACCCTGGTCCCTGGATCACGCCTTGAGGACCCCGACTCTGAATGACAGCCACCACACAATCCGTCTAATCTGCTAACTGCAGGTGTCCTTGTGGGGTTCAGGTAAAGAAGATTTAAAAGGTTTATTTCTGTCTCCACCCTCCTGCCCTCCTTGCTGGAAAAAAAAAAAAATTCCATCATGGTAGCTCTACATAAATCATGTGCATGGAACAAAGGAACTGCAACACCCTGATGCCACCAGCGTTCGGCTCCCTAACAAAGGACCTAACAGACTACCCTAATTTCAGGCACTATGACAGCAACCCTCCCACTGCACCCAAGCCCCAACATTCCCACACCTTTCACTTTGTGGGGGTCGGCAGGATGGGGGGGGCTCTTAGTAATGCCCACAGAAGTAACTGGGTGTCCTAATTGAGCCATGTGCACATGGCCACCTCCCACAAAAGCCCTGCTCTGATGTCCACCTCTTGCTGTCTACACCATCCTCTCTTGCTTTCTAACTTCTGTTTACTGATACACCGCCTGGTGCAGCATCAATTAGTAACACGGTCATGTTTACTGGGTCTCCCTCGAGCTCTGCAAAGCTGCTTCGTATTTATTAATGACTACTCAGGGCACTACTATTTTTTAGTAGCATTTTAAAATGAGTAAATTACTGAAGATGAACCATAAGGGAGCCCCAGATTCAGAAGCACGCAAAGGGAAAAAAAAAAAAA
>PVKB01003823.1:0-38132 GCA_004027205.1 Ctenodactylus gundi | reverse complement strand
GGAGGGACCCAGGCACCCTCCGCTGGCTGCTGGGATGGATCCCTGCTGAGCGCCCACACCAGGAGGCGATCCACGCTCTGCAACCATTGGCCCTGCCTTCACACCTGGTCACTTACTCAAGGAAGACGCTGATCACGCAAGTCATTTGGCACTCATGGAAGGCCTGTGCTTGCTCCCCCCCCCCCCCCCCCCCCCCCCCATCTGCGGGAGGAGGCAGAACAACCTCCGCGCATTTCCTTTGTCTCCAGTAGTCACCCCTTTGATGTGCAAGTCCCGGGTGGAGTGAGCCCAGATGGCTTTGATGTTGAACTTGAAGACTTTATTGTTACCAGCGTGCCCACAAGGAGAGCTGCCGGCCGCTCCTCAAGTCTGAACTGCCCTGCCTCTCCACAGCGCCTCTTTTACAAGCATCCATCCTTGAACACATGTTTTGACACTCCTGCTCATGACCACGCCACCCCTGGCCCGGGAGGACCGCAGCACCCATGGTCTCGGCAAACACCCCGCGGCCCTGGGAGCTAGGAGGCAACCAAGCCTCTCCCACAAGGCGGGCCCCAGCGCAGAATCATTCTAGCAAACGAAAACATTCTGAAAACACTCAAGCCATCTTAGCAGTCAAAATGCGTCCCTCGGCCAACACTGCTCCTCAGCGGGCATTGAAATTCCACAGCAACTTCCAACCCACTTCAAAAGCGACAAGGAGGCCAGAGCAGCAGGGCGCTGGGCAGAGTGCCGAACGTGGAGACATCTTACCTCGTCCTAAACAACTCTGGTTCCCCGCGATGGCAGAAACAAACCTCTTCTGTTACCAGATTTTGCTTGGGACAGAAACACTGCTTTGGAAAGAGATTTCCACTCAGCCACTGCTTCCTTAAAGTTACCCCCTATCCTGAACGCGGATGACATTTTGTCATCTTTCGTCCACGGTGATCATGTGGATGTGTACACAATGTGTACAGTTATTTCAAATATATACAGGAAAACAATTTGGCAGCACAGGAGACACACTTGTTTCTGCTTACTCATATAAACTTCAGGCAGTACCTTAGGGGAGAAAATTTCTGTTTTTTTGTTGTTTGTTTCATTTTTTGGTTCTTTTCTTGGTTTTGGTACTTAAATTGCACCCAGGACCTTTGCACTGAGCTGCATCCCCAGCCTTTTAAAAGACTTTTTATATTTTGAGACACACTCTCAGTGAACTTAGACTTGCACTCCTGCCTCAGCCTCCCCAGTGCTGGGGTTACTGTTTGGGCCCTTGGTCTTTTCTGTTCAGGAAGGAAATGAGATGGCAGTGGTACACGGTGCCTGAGGCAACGCCAGGATTTCCATTTTTAAGTCCCTTCCCACACCCTTGGTTTTAACCCAACCATCAAAAAATAGAAAGAAGCTTTGGGTCAGAATTTGATTTTAAAAAAAAGAAGTAGATGTAATTTACCAGATCTAAGTCTGGGCATATGTATTATGAATGAAAATTTGCTTGCTTTTAAATTTATTTAAATAGCATGACACAATTACCTCTTTCGACCTGAAATCCCAGTCCCCAGAGAAACCCATCTGGTCTTGAAAACACCTCCAGTTTGCTTTTTACTCGTCCCAGATGAGGCAGCAGGCCATCTCCCTGCTGCAGCGGGGCCATAGTCACCGCACAGCAGAGCGGGAAGGGACCTCAAGCACCCACATCTGATCCTAGCCCAGGAAAACCAGACACTGAGGTAACAGCAGAGCTGGGTGGGAACCCACGACTTCACCATCTCCCATGCAATGGCAGGGGGTTTCCAGTCCTCCACACTATGTCGCTACCCTGGGGACCAGGTGACTCATGCAGGAAATAATGGCGTTGGATTTGAGAGGCTTCTCAATGACCAGAAATATCCACACAGTTTAAAGAATCACCAGTACGTGAGCCCTCCCTTAGACCAATGGTACCAGAATCCAGGCTTCTGTGTGTTTATAAATCTCTCTCAGACTAGACTGGGGACTAAGAGACCGAGTGACCTCTAAGCTTTCTTCTAATTCTCTGAAGGACTTTCACCGTTAGCTGAAAAAAGGTAATTCTTTGATTTAAAAAAAAAAATGTGGTATATATACAAAATGGAGTACTACAAAGCCATAAAGAAGAATGAAATACCATTTGCAGTAAGATAGATGGAGCGGGAGACCATTGTGGTAATCAAAATAATCCAATACCAGGAAGATAAATATCACCTGTTTTTTTTATATAAGCAATTTCAACTAAATTATAGAAAAAGATGGCAGGAAAACCGAAGGTAGATTTTGAGAGATGGGGAAGGGAAAGGAAATGAGTGATGAAAATAAGGAGAAATATTGAGACCATGATTAGTGAGGTGAATCTGACCCAGAAGACTACATGTCACCTTTAATACCAGAAAGGTAGAGTATAAACAAACATGGGAATTCAACAGGTCAGAGGGGGACGCTGATGAAGTGTAGATGGGCACAGTGTTCTAAAGTTTAATATAAGCACTGTGCATCACAAACACACGCTAATTATGAAAATGGGTGGAAAGAACCAGGAAAAATCTAGAACATAGGTGCCGGTATACCCAAATGTGTCATAGTATTCCAAATTCCTAAAATGCATCCATAGCTGGACCTGTCATCCCAGCGCTCCGGGAAGCTGCGGTGGGAGGGCTGCAAGTTCAGGCCCAGCCTGGGCAACACAGCAACTTAGCCAAGACCCTGTGTCACAGTCAAAGCTGAAAGCCGGGCTGGCACGTAGCCCACTGCACAGGCCACAGGCTGGGGCCTCGGTCCCATAATGACCACAAGCAGCCACTATTTCTTTGGTTCAGTTCTCTATTCGGCCGTTATCACCACTAGCCCCAGCCCCCAGCATTGGTGTGGCCTCCTAACGGGACAGTGGCCACAGTTTGGGGATGGGGGGGGTGCTGGGTGGTAGGGGAGGTGGCCTCCTCCATACTCCTGGAAGCACCCCATCTCATCTGTTCTCCAGGCTGGCATTGGAGCCACACCAAGCGGGGGTGCCTGCAATGCGAAGACCTCCCCGCCTCCAGATCCTGGACACGGGCAGGGACGTGGGGCAGGGATCCGTGGGCCTGAGCAAGGTCATCCTGTCGGTGGGAGGCACTGTGGGGCTCCCAGGCTGCAGAAACTTTTACTTTGTTGCTAGGAAAAGAGCAAGATACAAAAGCCACCACAGGGTCTGCAGGAGGTGGCCTTGGCTGCTGCAGCAGGACCCACAGTGGCCCCGTTCAGTGGTCACCGCACCTGTGACAACCAGCCAGGCTGCCTGGTGACTGCTAGACGGAGCAGAGCCACGACACAGGTGCAGGCTGGGGCTCCTGGACACGGCCTCATGCTGGGAGGGGAGACAGGGCCTAGGAGGGATCCCAGGCGTGTCAGGCTAGGCTCAGGCGCCCCTGTGTGCTATCGGGTGAGGGTGGGGACAAGAGCTGCCACGTCCTTCTCCACAGCGGCTCAAAGCAAGGCCACAGGAACCAGAAAAATATGACAAGTCAGAAGGGTGCCCAAGGAGTGGCAGGGGTCGCTCACGTCAAGAGACCTCAGTGGACCTGGGGGAAGGTGTGTTTACCTTCCTGCCTTTTCCGGAGAGGTCAGACCAAGCGGAGGCCCCAGTATCCAGGCACCCCATCCTCACTAATTGCCAGGACTGTAAATACAGACCCTTGGTGCGTATTTAAGGACCAAGCCAGCAGAGTGCATCCTGGGTGGGGACTCTGAAGATTCCCGCTGTCCCAGAACCACAGAGAGGTCAGAAGAGCGGGCTTCAGGAGCCAGTCTGCAGGGGAACCGCTTGGAGAGGAGGGCAGTGCTCAACTGCACCCTCCTGGGCCTCGCATTCTCCAGGTGGGACCCTGGGCTCTGCGTGCGTGCGTGCGTGTGTGTTCCTACGGATGAAGCCTGTGGCCTTCACACTAAGCTCCAAGCCCAGTCCGTTTTTGATTTTGAGACAGGGTCTCGCTAAGTTGCTAAGTCACTCTAGCAGAACTTGAACTTGCCATCCTCCTTCTCTGGCTCCCTGAGCTGTGGGACTTTTGAAATGCTGTTTCATAGCTGAAGATCTCTGACTGGGGAAAAGTCCCCCTGCTCTTCTAGTAAAGCTACCTAGCCCACAGTAGGTACTCAAGTACCACTAGAACAGACTTATTTATGCATATGCAATGTTCTACAGACGATGTGAAATGAAATAAGCAAAATAAAAAGATAGTGGGGGATCCAGCAACCCCCAAATGAAACTAATGTTCAGGGAAAAGAGACTTTCATCCAGTGTGTGACTCATACTCATGGCCTGCGCAGCCTGAGGACGATTCACTTTGGTGACTGATCTGCACTTAACCTCAAGCCTTCACGCTGACCCGCGGTCTCCTATCTCCGGCAGAGCGGTGGACAGAGCAGCTCCAGGCCCCTTTCCATATTGTTTTTTCATCTTTCTAGTAGGAACAAGCAATTCTGCTGTCCTATCAGGTCTGTCCCAGTGATCACAAGTCTTTCTTATTACCTGGGTGACCCAGCACAGGGTACCAGGGTGTCTCTAGTGAGGCAAGACTCGAGCAAACTGGGCTGGCAGCCCCCGTGTACAGCCCAGGGACACGTGATATTTAGGGACGCGGAGATAAGGATGCCGCTCGTACCTGTAGGGAAATCAGGCTGCTTCATGCTCTACCTGACACTGCAATCTGTACTCATGGGTCTTGCCCTAAAATTATGCAAATGATCCTCCTTTCTGCTCCTCCAGGTTATTACAGCATCAACTCTAATCTCTTCAGAAGACCTATGTCGTATGCGGTTTTATCTTGTAGGTAAACTACTTTCCTCTGTGACGGAAATGACCTACATCTTCTTCAGAAACCAAGGGCTGATGCGTTTTGCACCCATATTTGGAACTGCTTCACTATCGAAAAGAGCTACAATAATTTACTAATTGTTTGCCTTTAAAAAAAGCTCTAGATTTCAAACAGAAAACTTTATGTTTCACCGATCCAAATGTCCAGTTTTTAAATCAAGTCTCCGGAGAATAGAACTGAAACTTAAAAAAGGGCTGCTGCGGAGGTCACAGTCGCTCTTCACTGCAATGAAATTTCACACAAATTTATTCAGACAGAATTTTACAAATCAGCTTAAAAAAAAAAAAAACCCTTTCTCTTCTTACTTTCCAAGCAAACTTTAAAAATCCTTATCTCCTAGCGGCTATATTCCTAATAACCATGTAGAACAGTGAACTGCAGTGATGGGTCTGACCCGGAATGCCCCATAGCAACTGACAACAGCACTTCAACCTCTGACCTCCTCCTGGAGCCTGATGGGAAATTCATTGGCACCATCGCAACTTTCATTTTTTTCCCACGAGCAGGCAGCCACTAGAGGGCAGTCTTATCTCAGGTCTGATCACGCTGGGCACAAAAATCAGCTCCTAAATGCTTCCAGGGTCCCTATCATTATTTTTGCCATTTTTCTCCCCTGGATATCTAATAACCAACACCAGGTGACCGAAAGGATCCCTGCACATATTAGAATTCCATTTTCACAAATGACAAGGACATCCAAAGACTGGCCACCGGAAGGGCCAGCCTAGGGAATGTACCTTCAAGTATTCAAAACAAAAGGGCCTTTTTTTGAGGGGGAGGAGGGGGTTGTTATCTTGCTCTTTACTCTGTGGTGAATTGAGTGTCAAGTCCATCCTACCGCAACGGGTACTTGGCTTCCATTTTTAGCATCAAACTTTCAAGTGGTTCTAGACAAACTGAAGTGTGTTTGGGGAAGAAACTGACCGAGGTTGTGGGAAGTTGCTGACTCATCAGACCTGAGTAAGACAGGCTGCAGAGACCCAGCGAGATCAGGGGTCAGAGATGTGTGCGGGCCCGCACAACATGCTACAAAAAACTGACGGTCGGTCACCTGAAAGGTGGGTTCAGTGTGCCCGCACAACCCCAAGGGAAAGCATCAGAACCAAGGGACGGAAGGAACAAAGCACAGCTTTTATGCTTCATGGAAGACATTGTTTCTAACTCAGCACAGACTAGGCTACCTCTAAGATAGTGAGTTCATCACTGAAGGTGTAGCACCAGACAATCATTTTTTTTTTTTTTTTTTTTTTTTGCAGAAATGTTGTGGAGAAGACCCAAATGCTGATGGGACATCTGAGTGACATAATGTTTCTTCTATCCCTCAGACTCTCTGAAAGAATGCTTCTGGGCTTTCAGACAGACACTCCGCAACCCATCTGGTAAGTACCTATCAAGTGAGAAATGACCTTTCGCAGACCTACTTGAAAAACTTTACATTTACGGTGATTCTCTTAAAACAACGAAGATCTCGTGATCCTCAGCCACATGGGTGCAAACTCATAAGCAAAACACGCCTGGGCTTTCCAAACACAAAGGAGTTTTAAAGTTTTAAGATGCTCTTGTAGCGGGGCCTGGTGGTGCTGGCCTATTAATACCAGCACTCTGGGAAGGCTGAGGCAGGATAATTGTCAACGTGAAGCCCAGTCTGGTTAGCTTAGTAACTTAGTGAGACCCTTAACATCAAAAATAAAAAAGGGCAGGAGATGTAGCTCAGTATGAAGGCCCTGGGCTCAATTTAGTACAAGAAAAAACAAACAAACAAACAAACAATGTGCTTGTGAGTTGCTGCCTTAAGTGGAACTTAAAAATCAGTGTTTAAGTTCCATGCTGGGATGGCACCTTGTAGAAACCCGTACTCTCCAGATCCTCTAGTAACAACTGGACTTAATGAAAACCACAGAGGAAGGGGGCTAATGTTGAGCAAAGAATAACCCCATTTGTACCAAATTGATTTTATTAAATAGTAATTTAAAGATATTAAGCTCAGCAAAGCATTACATAATTGAATCCATTTTTGCCCATATAAACGCCAGAGTTATAATTTTCACTAACTAGAGACAGCGTTGCATTCTGGACATTACTGCAGCTTGGTTGACCAGGAGTGTTCTGGTCCTTGTCTCCTAGGGCCTGGGCGGGGGAAGGTGGGGTTAAGGGAGGGGGAGACCTAGGCCGCAGCACCTCAGCCACGACACCCACCCTTGTGAGCCTCGCTGTCTTCAGCTTGAAGAAGGCATGACATTCCCAGAGGCCGCCCAGGGAGCAATAAAGGAGGTAAGGCTCTGTCTAAGCCAGAAGCGCACAACAACAGAGGCGAGTATCATCCTGCCACATGGGAAATGCTTCCTACAGCTCACCTCCCACCCCCACCCCCGTGCACCGACAAACCCGGAAATCAACGGGACGTTGCCTCTTTCTTAAAACCACAGGAATGAAGATTTGGAAGCTATGGTGTTACCGCCTTTAAATGCGACGAGGGCTAACAGGTTTCCCTTAAAAGAGGAAATTCAGAAGCCAAGGATTATGCCCACTGGATAACAAATGCTATTATCTAGACCTCATCTTCGGTGAAGCATCACCGAAGAAGCGTGTTCTATGATGTCACACGTGACACTGATGGCTACCAGGAGCTCTGACCGTGGTCTCCCAGGCCAAGGCCGGGTGGAGGGAGGGTCCTCAGCAGAGCAGGTACACAGGGGACAGGGCTGCAGTAAATCATTTCTCAGAGGGTCGGCATGTGGACTCTGGCAGAATAGCTAGTGCCCGTTCACACCTCAGTTGTCACCAGTGCATGCCTCCAGAAAGACTTTTTTGAGTGGACAATATTGGTGACTATGTTGTCTAGTAATTTCGTACAAATTACAAAATACAAAATCTGTAGATTCAGGCAGCCTTGATTTCTTACTAGCAAACACCAGGGAGACTGAAAACACAATGGGAAACTATTCCCACTGCAAAGTATTCCTGACAGGGAAAGAAACTTAAAGACTTTAAACCCTGAACTCCAGATCTTATCTTTGCACATCTATCTCCACCCCTGTATCCATCACCCTTCTTCACCCAGAAAATGTCGCTGGCAAATGTTATTTTCTTAGATGCCCAGTGACACCAGGCTTTTGCAATTACCTATCATCTGCTGATTTCATTCTTTTTTACTGTGACTCACTTCACAGGAGGGAAGACCGGGAGGAAAGGGAGTCTAAAGCACTACTAATATACTTAACGAAAGGATCCACGGGGCATTTTTAAAAACTGAGATTTCAATTGCATGCTGTTGATTTTGAAAAGAACATTTTTTTAACATAGAAATTGAAAATTATTTTACACCTGGATGACATTAAAGAAAGGACAGGGTTTCCCGCTCACACAGACAGCAACATGGTTTTCTTGAGCATGCTGTGGTCCTCATTTCAAGCAATACGCCCGGTGTATGTAAGGTCAAGAGGCCACTGTGAAAATGCAGGGGAGGGGGGCAGGGCTCCCCATCCGCCCTGCGCACACCCTCACACCTTGTCTTTCAGGGACCCGACTCCTTGCCCACCAGGTGCTTAGCTCCATAGTGGCAGCCATTTGGGCTTTCTCTTTTTAGGATTCCCAACACCAGTCTTTTCTAACTCTAAACCATCCTGGGTCCCTAACACGGGACAAAGACATCAGCTGAGAGATAATATTCGAAAACGCATTTAGAAAGGGTGCTTAAAATGAGACCAGAATCCAGATTTCACATTGCATAAAAAGCCAAACCAAGTTCGTCAAAAACATCAAAACATGAAAGTCAGGCGTGAAACAAATGACGGACACACAAGAGGTTCTGGGAGTGGGAGGTGCCTGGCCCCTGCCCACGGATCAGCTCAGAGCAACACTTGTAGGCTGCCTCCCGTTCTCACGGGTCCACCACGGGTCCACGAGTGCAGGCTGAGCAGCACCCACAGCACAGGGCCACATCCCCTACCCAGCACGACGAGCCCTGCACAGCCTATCTGCACCTGGTGGCCCCAGGGTGACACTGGGCCAAAATCCTTCTTTGGTGAGCAGAAATGCCCCCCTGACGGCCAGTGCCTTGGCCCTGCTGCCTCTGTCCAAGGGGTAAGGCAAGTGGGAGCCGAACTCTGTGTTTAATTAAACAAAAAAAGTAAAGGATGAGACTGGAATTGCTCAAATGAAGATTTATTCCTCCCAAGTATGAAACCACTTTAAACCTAAACTTACTGGACAACTAATGCCAAGAGGAGGATTTTCTTCTGTGGAGAGCTCAAAAAGCCTGGCTTACTGATGTTTAGAAAACACCAGCAAATCCACGGCCAGCAGAACGCACTTCTTCTGAGGGTGCCTGTCGACGCACACCGAAAAAGCTAGGGTGGAAAGCTCGTTTCTGTTTTGCACGAAAAAATCTAATTATACAAACTCTCCAACATATGGAACCACTTTAACTATTAAAACTGGGAGGCAGTAGGGAAGTATTTAATATGATTCTGGGCCAGGCTTTTTCTCTTAAATCCATTATGGAAACATTTATAGCGTTCCACATCTTCCCACAAACTATTTTTCTTCAGTTACTATTTGCACCAAAAGCAAGACAGTCCCATCAAAACAAGGGGTGTCACGGTATGGGAACAAAATATTCTAATTGACCAGATTCATGTCTCTGTCTCTTTCTCGGCTGGGCGCGCACAGAAAAAACTGCACTGCCAGTGGCTCCGAGCTACTTTCCTCCAAGCACAAACCTACCAGCCTATTATTTTACGGCAGCCAGAGGTCACTCCAAGACAAACGTGTGGGTGATGGCTTTTGGGGAGGGGGACGCGCCAGGGCTCACAATTCTATTACTAGGGCATAATTCGTACAAGAACTTCACTTGGTACCAGAACTGCAGGAGCGCAAGCCGGCGGAGGAGGAAACAGCAACATTTAACGCCCAAAACGCACCTTCCATACCGCTTGTGGCTTATTCATTAGGGAAAAGACGACCAGAAATGTCTCACACTCCCACCTTCCTCTACTCAACACAAATCACAGGAAAGTGGAGAAAGGCCGGCATGGGCGCCTCCAGAGCAACAATTTTATAATTTCAGGGGAAAGATGGAAGAGAATGCCTTCACAAAGGCTACTTCAATCTTTTTATACTTACAGGATTAATGAAATGCCTGGAAGTTTTTGTTTTTTTTTTTTTTTCTTTTTCTGGGGAGTGCGTGCGAAAGGGAGAAGACAAGGTTTTTACAAAAACATACTAGGTCCAGAGGAGACCTTAACATTTTTTTCCCCTTCCCCAGTGATTCTCCCGTGCTGCGGGGCTGGCTCTCTTTTACCGTCCGCTGCACATTCTAAAATGATTAAATCCAACTTGCCACAAGACACGGCGGAGAAGACAGAAAATTTGCCGGGGGCACATGGTATCGAGAGATTTCATCTCCAGCAGCTCATCCCGGCGTCCGGTGCGTTTCAGCCTGTTAATAATTAATAAAAGAGATGCCACCCAATCTCTAGCGAAGAAAGGCAAATCTCGGTGATCCGAAAGTAAACCCGGCGCAGGCTCCGAGCGGGTGTCCTTCGTCCTGGATTGCAGCAACCCCCAGCCTAGCAAACGTTTAACGAGCGCCGGGCGCCCGCCCGGTCCGCGCGAAGGCTGCGGACGGGTGGGCCCCAGTCGCCCGACCCGAGGCCCGGCCCGGCGGGGGCCCGAGCCCGCGCGGCGCTGCGGGCGGAGTTTCTGCGGGGCGGTTGGCAGCAATCCAGGCGGGCGTCCCGGGGTCGGCGGGCGGCGCCTCTCTGCGCCCCTCCAAACTTTGTTTCCCGTCAGAAACTTCCCAAGTCGCCGGGCTCTCCTCCGCCTCTCCCGCGGCACCCCGAGCGGCTGATTCCGCCCCCGCCCCGCCTCACGCCGGCGCCCCGGCCCCCCGCCAGGCCCCCTTCCTCCTCCGCCGCGGGTCCTGCGGAAGCGAGGTCGCCAGCCGCCGCCGACCGCGAGCGACCCCAGGGCGAGGAGGGGGGAGGGCACGCGGCGAGTTTCCGGCGCCCCGGAGGCGCGGCCTGGCCCGGGCCCGCGCGCTGCCTCGGCCCCCGCCGATCCGGGCTGGGACGCGGCGGGCGCCGGCCCGGACGCTCGCCGGTCCCCGGGATGTCACCGCGGCCGCCCGCCCGCTCGCACCAACCGGCCGGGCCGCGCCGGGTCCCCACGTAGGCCGGAGGGTGCGGGGTAGCGCCCCAGGGACCCGCCGCTCCCTAACCTGGGCTGAGCGCAGCGACGCAGGGCAAACTTTCTTTGGTGAGCCCGGCGGGGGGCCGAGGACAGGGCGGGCGCGGAGGGGCCGCTGCCCCGGCGGTACGTGCGCGCGGGCCGGAGGCCCCTGCCCTCGCCTCCTGCCCGCCCGCCGCCCCCGGCCGCCAGCCCACTCGCGCCGCGGGGGCCCCCGGCTCACCTTTCATCGCTGCGATCACAAAATACATCATTTACGCCGCGGTGCGGAGAGCGCAGGGACAGCGGAAGGTCCGACCCCAGGGCCCCGCGGCCGCCCGTCGCCGCGCCGCAGCCGCCGAGCCACAGGCGCAGCTGCCCGCCCGCCGAGAGCCATCCCGAGCCATAAGAGGCTCCATGTGACCGGCTGACATCACGGCCGCCGCTCTGTTTACACCGCGCCCCTCCGCTTCCTCCGCGCGGGCGGCGGGAGGCGGGAGGCGGCGCGCCCCGCCCCGCCGTGGGCAGGTGAGCGCGTGCCCGGCCCGCCCCGCGTCCCCTCCCGCACCCTCCGCTCGCGCGCCCTACTCCTCTCCCCCCACGGGTCGCAGTACTTAGCCCCACGCAGCTCTCCCGTGCCCTCCCCGGCGTCCTCCATGGCAATCCACGCGCCAGCTGGCTGGCAGAAGGGGGGGTGGTCGGTGTGAACAAGGCACCCCTATTCCCAGAGCGCCTCAGCTCAGCGGGGAGGACGTAGCCCCCACCGGGAAGGTGGAGGACGAAGCCCTGGGGACCGGTCCTCCTTAGAGGTCTTTCCCGGCGAGACCCCGCGGAGCAGACAGAGCTCCACCCACGCAGCCCTTGGTGGCCCCAGGCTTGGTCGCCACCATCCGAGGTCCTGGCACCCCCACCCGCATCCCGGACCACCCGTACCTGAAAAGAGCAGAACACGCGAAGGCCCCCAAGGAGCTCCTGCTGGCCGCCGATCCGAGCCACTACACAGCCAGCCCTCTCGCTCTCCAGAGGACCCGTCCACGAGGGCAAAAGGCTACATTTCTCCTACCCTAAAGATGGGAAGGTATTTTGGGCAGGAAACAAGCAAGTCTCTAAAGGTCAACTTCGTGAATTTTAACTCGTAACCGAGACTTTAATAGCCTCCACACTTGAAGCTTAATCCTTTTTACTGGCCTTAAGGAAACGTAAATCCACGACGCTGTTATTTTACAGATGGAATCAGCTCACATTGAGTTCAGGTGCCACTTACTCGGAGCGTCTGCATTATTTAAAACTTTGGCAAGTGTGTTTGTAGTGTTGAGCATTAACAGGGAGAGAAATGCTCAAAAGCCAAGTTTGCAGACCAACTGCTTTTCCTTCGCGACATTTCTATGCTTCTGTTCCCATCTGTTTCTATTTACAACTTTAAATATTAAATGGCTATTAGTTGTAGCATTCATGATTAAACAAGAATTCTAGCGTTCCTGTTTCCATATAACTGAGTTGCCCTTGCTCCTAAATTGGGCAGTAATGTAAAACACATGCAGACAATCAGTTCCGGTGAAAACAAAGATTCACGCCCTCCCACCACCACCCTTTCCAAGGCAAAATTAAGTTTTCCTGGCATTTACAGAAGAATCCCATTTAGAAGATCAGAAAGGTTCACTGTCAGTCAAGCTGTGGCTCAAAGAGTTTGATTTCAGATACAGTCAGCCTAATAAAGATTTTTTTTTTTTCTTTAGCATCTTTGCTTCTGAACAAAACCACACAAAAAAGAGAAAAAAATGATTAAAGCACGAAGCCGGGACCTACCCATGTTAACTCAGCTGTCCAGCCATACCGAAGTGGACAGAAGTTTCAAAGGAATCAGCCATACCCACTGTCATGTTTACAATTATGAAATGAAATCACGCCACGTCTCCGTGATGCAACCGCATCTCCTGGTGAAGCAACTCGCCTCCTTGGTAACTCCACACCATTGTGGAGATGCAGGTTCTCATCTCCCTTCTGCTACTGAGGAGGAGGGGGCCGGGGGAAGCCAAGCTGGCCCGGTGGTAGGCTCTCCAGACACTTTTCTTCCCTTTGTGTCATTAAGAAAGTTGAAAAGGGTCAGAGATTGGGGTTCTTCAGTCCTCACTGCCAGTGACGCCAGGGGAGGGACAACCCTTAGCACTGACTGCGCTATTCCCAAACAGTATGCTGCTTTAGAAAAATAATGCTTTGAAAATAACCAAATCCCTTAAGCTGTAGCTGGCCTGTCGGGCATCTGACTCCAAGGCGAAGAGTCTCACATCACCGCGAATCAGCGTGTATTTCCAGACCATTTCAAATGAAATCAGTAATGGGGAAAGACAGAATGTGACATGGGCCCTGCAGTGACGAATGGAAGCGTTCCTCCTATGGAAATGTCCCCAGCAGAAAGAGAATCGCGTAACACTTATTGGAAATAGTTACACATTTATCCAACAAAGACATTTCCAGGATAATGTAATACTGACCTTGCCCTTTAGAAATGTATTTCAGTCCCATCGTACAACTAATGAGCACCAGGATTTCAGATATTAAGTCCTAACCTTCTTGTGTAGTGAGATGCTATTTGTAATATATACCTCCATTAAATGTCTTCAGCTTTTAACCCGGGGTGGATTACTGCTCTTCATATTAACACAAAGCTCTCGTGAAACTTTGAAAGCAAAAAGGAGAGGTTATTTTTTTTAAAGCCACTCGGAATACAAATATTTTATGGAATTGCAAGCCTCCAACTCAACAAACCAGCTAGAAATGAAAGGGCCTACATGTTCCTTCAGTAATCCCCAACTGGAGCCATAGACAATACATTTCGATTGAAGCCCTGACCCACTGTATATTAAAATGCAGTAACAGAACAATACAATATTAAAACACGATGAGGGCGTGGGAGTAAACGTTTGGATTTTATTGAACAAAGACTTGTGGAGTGCCTACAATGGGGAAACTGGGCTGAGCAGCACGGACTTCCCATATTTTTCTTTGTGCCCAAGTTCTCAAAAGAAAGCAGAATATCGCTTACGTGAAGGTAATTAGCCAGGGTGAAGTTCTTGGTTATGAACAGGAGTACATTATATAATAACTATTGACAAGCATTTCTGTTAGCTAATCTCTGAAAAATAAGGCAGCAGCATATGTACAAACACATATAAGCCTTCTCAGCATCCCCAGCGGTGGCCAGTGCTAGCTGGATTCACCCTGGACCTCTTACTTAGCAGGAAGAGGACAGATACTTGCAGGCCAGAGTGTTCCAAGCGCCAAGGAGAAGAGCCCCATGCCCTCATGGTGGTGTCTGGACTGCAGTAGCATCAACAGACTGCTGATCTTCTTGGGTTCAGGAGTTACATGAAACCAACTGGACTTTTATGACTACAGAGCTGATTTACCACTACATAGGGGCTAACCTCACGGCATACTGCCCCATGTCATATGTCCAAAGCTTCTGGGAGGGAATTCACAGAGGGACCCACATCAGAGGAGGCTCCTAGGGTGACGGTGGTTTCCAAGCATGCTGATGGCTTGTGAGGGACCATTTTGGCTCTGTTCACCAAGGCCCCGTGCCTGTCTCTCTCCAGTGTGTGGCAGCTTGCTAATTGAATTAATTTCTTTCTAACTGAACAAGAGCGGGATCAGTGAGAGAGGTCAATGTGGTTTCAGGCAGCTTGGTTCCATTGAATCCTCGGCCACCTTGCGCTGTGATCTCTAGGAGTTGGACCGTGGTGGCCAGGGGACAGGGTCAGACCTGCGGAGGCTCTTCAAAGCTACCTACGTGGGAAGCACCACCTTCCTACATAGCTCACAGCCTTGCTTAATACGGAATTCAGAAGGAGTCAGTGTCTCGTCAAGGAGCACTGCTGAATTGGTGAGACCCAGAAACCAAAGGCTAGTGAGGGAGACCCCTTAGAGATGAGTTTTGGGCAGAGATGAGACTATATGGCTCCTCTGTCTTGAGATTTTAAAAGAGATTTAGATGTTGATTTAAATTTGCACTTATGTGCATATGCATAGTTTATAAAATATGGAGAAATAAGTCATATTTTGGAGGGCAAGAGACATCTTCAGGTTCACACCCCTGTGCTTGCTCTGACACGCACTTGTCACAGAAGGCGCCTACTGCGTGACCACTGGAGAAACAAAACCCCAGCGCAGAGAATCGTGTTTACCAGCCGACCTTTACTCTGCAAGACAAGCAGGCTCAGCTTCTACAGCGCACACTCCTGGAGGAGCCCGGTGTTGGGTCACCTGTGGAGAAGATGCTCCCACAGCACGGTCAATCCCCACCCCCCATCCCACTGAAAGAAAAGCAAAGACAGCTCCCAATCATGAGTGTGGCAGCTAGCGGATTTGAAAGCTGGAGGCAAACAATTCGGCTGGGTGGACAGGATGGCGCAGGGGTCCTGGGGTTTTTGGAGCTGAAGATTTCATACGCCTGTTAGGAAACTCGGAGGACTGGCACATGTTTTGTAACCATCGCGATGAGGAAAAGGATAAAGTTCACAAGGCATAGAGAGCTAAGCAACCTGCGTAGAACAGGTGGGCAGCAGGTGCCTCACTGCACACACACCTGCCAAGGGAACAAGTAGGCAGAGATATAAGCCAGGGCCAAGACCACCTCTACATCCCTTCTACGTTCCCTGGGATGTCCTCACCTCGCACCTGGAGCTGGCAGAGGAACAGGCTATCCAGGGAACTTCTGTCCCCCAGTACTGGACTTTGAACCCAGGGCCTTTAAATTGAGATGTAATCCATTTTTTTTTATTTGTTTTTATTTTGAGACAAGGTCTTGCTACATTGCCTTGGCTAGGCTTGAAATTGTGATCTTCCTACTTCAGCCTCCCAGAGTGCTGGGATTACAGGCCATGTTTGTTTATTTGTTTACATTAAGGGATTAAAGAAAGCACAAATGAACTCAGAACCTGGATCCTGGGATCTAGTTTCCTACCTGTCACTGGTGTTCAGTGTTGCCTAGGCAAGTCCTGTGGCCTGTCAAGAGGATACCAGGCCTCTCCACTGAGGACCTCCAGGGCCACCTGAAACTCTCAAGACAGCTCTCAGGATAGTGCCCCACACACTTCCAGGAGCCCGCCAGGCCTTGCTCCGCTGTGCTGAGCCTACTCACTTCTTCTGGGGACCATCTCCCTCTCAAGGAGTGCCTCAGTCTGGCAGCTAAAGGGAGGTGCGAGCCCAGCCTTCATCGGAGCTGAGGGATCCTGAGCAAACCAGACTCCTCTCAGGTGAAAGCAGGAGAGCAGCAGCTTGAGCAGCCAATGGAAAAATCAAAGACTTTTTAAAGGACTCAAAGATGATCTCGGTGGGGATTGCGAGGGACCGCCATCACCACCCCCACCAGCCCGGACACCGCTAGCTGTGCCGAGCCTGTGCCTGGCACAGAAGACTGACCCTTAATAAGATTTGTTGAAATGACTGTCAGATGTGACTTTGCTAAACTTCCTATGATTTTGAAACTGTGTAAGTATGCATGTGCAAAACAAGTATTTGTTAAGTACCTGCTGAGTACCGGGGATAGAAGATGAGTAAGACTTGCATTACCCCAGGCCTAAGGGGACTTGTGGTCTGGCAACCTTTCTACAGCCTCTTTCTGGTGAGAAAGCATGCTCCCTTCCAGCCAGCAGCGACTAGCCATCTCCTGGGTGGGCGCCTCACCCTGGGTGCTCCGTGGACACGTAGGGGACAGGATGGAAGATTACCAAGGTCAGCCATCCTTCCACCCCCAGCTTCCAATCTAGCAGAAGAACCAATGTGGGGTTCATCACAGACGACAGACGGGGAACATGCATTCGAAGAGTTCCACAGATGAAACAGATGAAGTGTGGCTACACTCAACAGTAGGAGAGGCGATTTGGCACAGGCTTAAGGGAAGGACTTCGTGAGGGTGATGGCCCCTGGGCTAGCCCTTCAAGGCCATGTTGATGCTTAGTGGGCAGAAAGGGGAAAGAAAGCCTCCTGGGGAGGAACATTGGGCCCACGTTAGAGCACAGGGGTGGGGCTGTGCTTTGGAGCTGGAATGTCCCCCAAAAGCCTCATGTTGCAGAATAGCTATGGATTCTAGTGCTGTTAAAGGGTGGGGCCTGGTTAGAAGGGAACAGGTTACTGGGGCTTGACCTGGAAGGGGAGGATCCCTGGGACATGACCTGGAAGGATATACACTAGCTCCACCCTTCCTCATGCTGTTGACTTCCTGTCAGCCATGCTGTGAACAGACTGCTCTTGCTAGACCTCTGCCATGTGATTTCACTGTTGCCAGCCATGCATGAATGGACTGAGATCCTCTGAAACTGAGCTAAAATAAACCTTTCCTTCTTTAAGTTGTGGATGTCAGGTGATGAGTCCCAGCAACGAATACCTAAGACAGCAGGAAGCCACTTCTCACTAGCATTGAGGGCTTACAGAGGCATAAAGAGACAGAGGGAAGAAACCCCCAAATGGAGGTGAGAGACGCTTCTCCCGCCTTCCCCCTCCCACCCCCCCAGCGTGCCCAGCGCTGGGTACTGGGAATCACCAGAGAATGCTTTTTGAAGGAAAAAAAATAAATATCAAGTGCACAAGAAGGGGATGGTGCTGGATAAAATCAATCTTTCTGCAGTTTGCCCATTTCCTAGTCTTATCACAAGGATTAACAGCTGGCTTGATAGTCATAAAGTTAAATTACACTTAATAAAACACAGAGAGCAAAATGAATTCCGCATGGCAGTACACTGTGGGGGAATAACACCGGAACTGGGTGTTATCGCCCCAGAGTAGGAAGCTGAGCAGGACGGTGCATGATGAACACAGTAAGCGGGGGCATGTAGTTGATTCTGCATCTGACAATTACTAGAGATAAGGTTCTATTAATATATATTTCCAAATAATGTGAAGAGCTAAGCAGTTACAGATGGTTTCCCCGAGTGTGTGTGTGTGTGTGTGTGTGTGTGTGTGTGTGTGTGTGTGATGCATGATCGAGGCGGCAGAGTGCAGCGGGCATCCCTGGGAAATCCACGCCTGGCAGCCAGGAGCGTCCTGGGAGCAAATACTGGCAGGATTTCACTTTCGCAGAGGGGATGTGTTCTTGCTCAGCTGAGCAGAGCAATCAATTATTCTGCATTAAGAGATACTCATTTTATAACTATTGACATCTCAGACGGTTGGGCCACATGTCAGTAGTGGCCTGGATGCTCGTATGTGAGCCCCAGCTCATCTGGGGGAGTGGTGTCTGAGTGGACGTCTGCCTCTGCTCCCACAGCCCATCTGTTATTTACGTCCAGTTCTGCGTGGGAAAAGTGTGCCGTGTGCACCGCAGCAAGATGAGACCTGAGTGTGTGTGCTTGCGTTCATGGAAAAGAGTTAACATCCTCTAAGCATGTTAGGTTCACATTTAAAAAAAAAAAACCACCCTCTTTTCTCTTGAATTACAAGCCAATTCTACGGTTTATCAGATGAAGATGGATTTAATTAGGCATTCCTTTCAGACCACCCCCTCCCCCTCAACATTCACATTAGATTTTTGGCAGCCAGTTTAAACCTTGTGTCCCCAAAGATCATTTTTCTGAAACCCAGATGGCCTTTGAATAATTATCCCATCCTGTTACGGTGGCCGCTACTCCTGTCCTGCTGGCGAGCCATCCCTCGAGACTTCCTCGCTAGCAGGCACTTATTTTATGTTCTTAAGATTTTCATCACCTAGCACCATCCTGGGCTCTTGTGACTCTCGTTTTACAGATGCTGAAAGGGGGATACAGAGGAATTAAGAGACTTGGCCAAGAGACCAGGGCTCCTAAGAAAAATTCCAGTAAGCAGACTCTAGCAGGCACCCTCAGCTCCTAGACAACTCTAAGATATTGTATCTTCTCTCTGTGAATTCAACACCACTCACTATATTTTAAAAAGGCAAGTTGACTTCTTTGGGAATCAAAAATTGCCACTCAACTTCTAGGCATGTGAGCAAGAGATTTTTTTTATCACTCACTGCTGCAAAGGAACAGGGTTAGCATGTATCATTATGAACTATTACACAATTTTGTAAATTATTTAATTACTACTAATGAAGAAACATACTGTACATGGTTGTAATTATCCTGTTTGAAAACAATGTTGCCATGTGGACATTTAAGAAATATTTGCAATGTATTAAATTAACTCTTGAGGGGAGTTTTTTTTTTTGATTTTAGAATAATTAAGTAATTCTAAATACTGGTATGAAATGTTAGGGTTACAAGGAAACTTTAAAAATACGAAAGCCAATATTAGCATTTTTTATTTATTTGTTTATTCATATTTATTTGAGAGAGCATTTGGCTCTAGAGCCCAGTCTGGCCTCAAACTCATGGCCTCAGTCTCCAAAGTATTGGGATTATAGGCATGGGCTACCATCCCCCAGATGCCAGTGCTAGTGTTTATAAAAGATTCTAAACAAAAGAAAAAAATCTGTTGATAAAGTACAAGAGCAAATTTGTAGCTCATGCTGTTCAGGGCAGGGAGGAAGCAGGAGGTCAACAGAGTTACTGTGTCTCACGTTCGGAAACTGCGTCACTGCTGTTCTGCTCAGAAATGGTTTTTGCAGCCTGTGCCAGGTTAGATAGCATCTCCTTCACCTGTGTTAATCCCCTAGCAAATGGTTCCGGTGTCCTAATCGTCTTAAGCAGAGCATTTAATTTTCAGTGCATTTTGAGTGGTCGCCTACATTTACTGCCAGTCTTGACTGCTGCCAGATAATACAGTACATCCATAACCTTGAGGTTTTTTGACAACATATTTTAGTTAAAATATAATTTTTTAATGTCATGGTACAAGCAAGAAAGGGTGACTTGTTGGTGCCTATAGTTGAGAAACTGCTGATCTGCTTGTAACATTTATTGTCTGGGCTTAAGTATGAAACTAGTCTCAGAAATCCCAGCTTGCCCACTATTTCAAAGGGCAGACACACCTTGTCTGGGCACATGAACTTTACTATGCCAGAACGTCGTGGTCATTTGACATACAGCATTCTCGCTCCTTGAGATATGAGTTAATGGGGCAAAGCCATGATCAACAAGAAAGAACAAAAAAAGGGTCGCAGGGTTGCAAGGCATGCCCAAAGCTCTCACGTGGCAGGTCACTTTGCTTCCAAGGGCCAGAGCCACCAAGCCACCCATGGACGACAGTCGTCCATGGTTAAATAATCCGATATGAGCAAGATGCGTGATAGTGTCACATTTCCCCTGCTGTCCTGTTTGCTCTATCATCCCCAGGTCACACTGCTATCCAACTGGGTAACTCAAATCCAATCAAGTTTTGTTCTCTGATGACTAGTGCGTGCATCAGAGTTTGAGTGTAGTCTGCAGATTTCAGCACGTGTCAGACAGCCAGCAAGAAGCTGTTTTTGTCACCCCATTTGACTTCGGTGTCCCCAAACAAGAGGAAAGAGAGAAGGTCTTGTAGGTTCCCAGCCAGCACTGGTCAATCTGTCATGTACTGTACGTGACCACGTACTGTTTATCTTCTACTAACAGTAGTTCATTACCTGGAGCTATGGCAGAGTACAAGGTACTCTCTGTGTCACTGTGTTTTCTGATGTTACTGTGGCGAGCTAGAAGCAATGGGCTTTGATGCATTCTTCAGATCTCAGTTTTTAATCTTTTTATTAAAATCTAATTTACGTGGGGTAAAACCTGCCATTTTTAGTGAAAAGTTCTTTGAGTTGTGACAGAGGCATTTAGTTATATAATCACCAAGAAAATTGCCCCAGCTCTCCCCAGTGTCCCTCCGTGCCTCCCTGTAGGTAGCCCACTTTCCCCTCCCCCCAGCTCAGGGCAGCAGGTTCTTTTGCCCCTCCCAGTTTTATCATGAAAGAGTGATTGTTCAATGGAATATTACGCAGTGGGCTGGGGTGTAGCCCAGTCATTAAAGTGCTGGCCGAGCAAGTCCAAGGGCTGAGTTTAATTCCCCAACACCACATAAGTTGGGCATGGTGGCATTTGCCTTTAATTCCACCACTCGGGAGGCTGAGGCAGGAGGATTGCTGTGAGTTGGAAGTTAGCCTGGGTTCCACAGGACCTGACTGTACTACAAAGTCAGGCCTTGCCTCAAAAAAAGTATTACATAGTATTTTACTATCATTTCTTGCACATAGCACAACGCATTCGAGATTCATTCCATGTGGATGAGCACATTAGTAATCTGTCCCTTTTTATTGTTGGATAAACATCTCCCAGTTTTCTTATGAATTCTGTATTTGAAGAACTGTTGAATTGTCTATGGTTTTTGGTAACTGCAAACGAAAGATTTTTCTTTGCTCTTTTGGTTCTGGGGATCAGCCTGACCCTTTATACCGAGCCCATTCCTAGCCCATTTTTGCCTTTTGCTTTTGAATCTGGGTCTAAGTCACTACGCTGCTCAGGCAGGCCTTGAACTTGTGATCTTCCTGCCTCAGCCTCCCAGAGTACTGGGATTACAAGCCTGTACCAACAGGCCCAGCTACAAACAAGGTTTCTATGGATATTTATGTAGCGGTTGTTGTGTGACCATGTGTCCTTGATTTTCTGTGAGTAGATTAGCTACGAAACTGCTGGATGATATGGGATAGGTATATGAGTGTAAATGATACAGAATTCTGAATGTTTCTGGAGCTCCTGGGCTCTTCTGCATTCCCTGTCAGCAACACATTGGCATTCCAGGTGCTCCACATCCCTACCAGCCCTTGACGCTGCTGGATTTTTATCTGTCCATGGCCAGCTCGCAGCTCAGCTAAACCAAGTCAGTGGGGTCACAGTGAACCCGTGGGCACAGTGCCAGGCATCTGCTGGAGGTGCTGTTTCTGCTGGTTGGTCAGTACATTCCATTGTCTGCCGTGTGTCTAGGGGCATCTTATTTAATGTACTTCGTGGATTCCTGAACATAGCCCACAACAGTGTGGCTCAGGACTCCCAGCAGGAGGGTGAACCATATACGTTTTCTCTGTAAGGCCCCCACAGCCCTTGTGGGCTCAGGAATATGACGTGACCCTTCAGCAAATTTGACACATGGAGGGTCCTTTTAAAAAGGTCATTGGGTGGCCACCAACCATGTAACAGTGTGGATGGAGGGTTACAAGGAAGTTTTAGGAACTGTGCAAATTCACACATATGGGTTTCATGAGTAAAGAGAGTGGATGGTACATGCCCATTTCCTTTTGCCATCTTGGGATCCAGATTAAGTGTTACCACAGTCAGGAGGTCTAGGGCAGACCCCTGACCTCCATCAGGAGGATCTGGGCTTCTGTGGGCTTCCTCTTCCCTAAGCCTGATTCTCCCCCTGGTTTTGTAATCCTGTGCTACCTCTCTGGCTTCCTCACCACTTTCTAGAGTCAGAAAACACAGTCTCTAGTTCACCCTTGTATCTCTCTCTCCGCACCCCCCCCACCCCTTTTTTTGAGACAACGTCTCACTCTGTAGTCCAGGCTGGTCCTGAGCTCACTATGTGGCCCAGGCTGGCCTCTAACACATAGCAATCCTCCTGCCTCAGCCTCCCGAGTGCTGGGGTTATAGGCATGTGCCACCATGCCTGGCTTATGTGATGCTGGGGAATCGAACCCAGGGCTTTGTGCTTGCTAAGCAAGTGCCATAACTGCTGTGCTAGTCTTCCAACCCTCACCTTTGTATCTTTTACCAAGGTTTTTAACCAAAGCACAGGTACACAAAAACGTTAGGTCAATGTCTGTTGAATAAGCAAATAATTCATTGAAGGCAGCAGAAATGGTGGGAAAAGATCTGGGATCAGAGTTGGGAAAACCTTGTTTCCCATCCCTGTTCTAACGCTCATTGGCTGTACGGAGTAGGGGACAAGTTACTCCCATTCCCTAAGACTTAGTTTTCTCACCGGTAAGACTAGGAAAGTTACATCTATCGTTAAAGATATTTTAGGCCCCTAGAATCAGACAATGTACATGGACACCAATTATTACTCTGTGCTGCACTGTTTGTCACTAACAGCCATTGCGTTGGGGATGGCTCACACGAATCACAACTGCTGTTCATGATTACATGAGCAATGCAGAATATATCAGTGGATGGGGTGTTATTTTTATTTATGCTGAAAACACCAACTTTCTGTATGTTTGGAATTATGTTTCAGGGGTCCCAAAAATAACTGGAGAGAATTTTTTACTTGGGAATATTTTATTGCTCTGTCAGCCTGGCTACAGTCTTGGGGATCAGCCTACGACATCACAAGAACGGATACTTTATCTATTCTGTTTCAGAAATTCTTGCCGCACATTCAAAAGTGATTCTTCCATGACAGTTCGTATTCCCTGAAAACAAGATTTTTTTTTCTTTTATACACTCCTCAAAAATTAAGTGATTAAGTGATCCTGGACAGAAAACCAAAACCAGATATACTTAAATTAATAAGCACATTATGAGTCAGCCTGGGATGTTTTCTTACAAAAATCTATTATTGTTCCTTACGAACACACACACAAAAAATCTACTATTGCCTTCAAGACAGTAAAAGTCACCAGTTTCCATAACATCACCTCCTCTGTGTGTAATGAAGAATGGGAGAGCATGCTGGACAAGGAGCCGCATAAACAGGGCAAGCATTACTTCACCCCAAATGTACACAAATGATTGTCTTCCAGAATGATAATCGGATGTGATTAGGTGGCACTATTTAAGATTATGGGTCATCCCTGGATGCAAGGTACAGTGAGTCACCGTGGACAAAGCCAGCTAATTGCAGGGAGGGAGCCGTGTCGAGTTCGTGCATTTGATTACGAAGCAGATCGGACAACTGCAGGATCAATAATGATTATCGTCTGTATGAGATTTTCGTTGCTTCCTAACTTTCATTTCTATTAACTTTTCCAGAGACGACATCTTTGGAACCCAAGTGTTCTCCTGGGGATCCGCGCAGCAAATCTGAGTGAACCATAGGGCCTATGGCAAGCTTCGCTGACGGGCAGGTTCCAAGTTGCTTCACAGAGGCCTGTCCCTCCCCATTCTTTCCAGGCAATTTGTGCGTGTGTGTGCGTGTGTGTGTGCATGTGTGTGTGTGCGTGTGTGTGTGTGTGTGTGTGTGTGTGTGTGTGTGTTGTGCCACTGGGGATTGAACCTCAGGCTTTTACACTGAGTGACATCCCTAGTTCCACTAAGTTCCTAAGGTGCCCATGCTGGGCTTGAACTTGTGATTCTCCTGCCTCAGCCTCCCAGAGTGTTGGGATGACAGGCCTGTGCAACTGGGCCTGCCTTGAAGGCATCTGAAGTGATCTTGGACAGAACTACTGAGGGGCTGACTGGTCAGCAAGCAGAAAAATACTATAACATCACTTCTCTAAATTTCTTCCCAGAAATGAAATACTTGGGATTGTTCTGAGAGAATCAAGGCTAGGTTGAATTAAAAATAACAACAACAACAACAACAACAACAACAAAAACCAAGTTAAGCTCCACTTTAAAACTGTTGGTTTTAACCAAGAGAAGGCTCGGAGCACAGGGCAGCTTGGCTCTGACTCACAGCAACCTGCCCATTGTGGCCCAAGGGCCTGTTTCCTGAGATTGTGTCCAGCAGCCTGGGCATCCCTGGTGGGGGCCAGTAGGCATTAGGCAAATGCTATTGTTGGAACGAATGAATGAATAAAAGGGTTCCTAATGGTGAGCTACAAATTCTTCCATCAACAAAATAACCCCATCGGAAAGCTGCAACGGACCTGGGATTCCTATCTAGAGTCCTGTTTTCAGCTCTTTACAGTGTTTTTCTTATTATTCATGTTCAACTTTGTCTTTTTTGATTTTTTTTTAAAATCAGAGTGTGAAAAAAAACATAGAAACACTTTGCAGAACACAAAAAGTCAGTAGAAAGTTTTATTTGTATATAGCTTGTGTGTGGTAACTCAGTTGTCTGTCTGATATTTTCTGGGAGCGGACTTTGGGCGAAGCCCTGAGGAGATAGTTGAAAAAAGGACATTAAAAGAAAAGAGTCCCACTCTTCACTGTACACCAAAAATTGTCACTCAGGTGAGTAGCATGTGGACAGTTTTCAGCAAGCCATTGAAAGTAATACGAAATGAGGACTGGAGTCAGGCAAGTATGAATAGTTCCTACGAAGCTTTGTATAATTAGAGAGGTCTTGTTTGGAAGCTTTAAGAAGTAGAACATAGAAGGAAACAAAAACAAACTGAAGAAAAACAAAGAGAAATGCACAAAGATCAACACTGAGTGACAAAGATGACTGAATGCTTGGTAGCAGACTTCAGCACAGGTGCTTCCAAGAGCACCTTTCCTGCAGTTCGCTCAGAGACTGTCAGAGAGCCACACCTCACCTCCCGACATCCACAGGCCCAGAGTGCAGAGGATTGCAGCGGGAGCACAGCAGAAGAAGGAGGAGAGACTTCTGCTGCTAGGAACAAGGAGAAACAGAGTGACATTAAAGGAAGAGAGGAATGAAAGGAGAAGCTAGAAACATGGACTTAAAAAGTATGCAATCTGGGGCCACTTAGCATCTGGGCAAATCGACGGCCACACCCGCAGAGCCACCTGGGCGGTCCTGTGGGGCCGCATACTGCACACGCCATGGTAATTAGTGTTTATAATTAACCCCAGGAACCGGAGAGGACAGGGACTTACATAATATATTTTGAACCCCTTCCCAAAAGGCAAGTTCTGTAGGCATCTGTAGATGTATACTCCAGAAAATTCATTTACATTGGAAATGTCAGGTGTCTACAGGGCCTGAGAGCACAGCTTTGGTGCATGCCTCACGCGATGAGCAGGGTTGCCCAAGGCCCGGCAGGCAGGCAGGTGGGCGGGCGGGCTAGCAGGTGTGTGCAAGGCTCTTGTAGTTTCAACAAGCAATGCTCAGAAGCCTCTGGGAAAATGAGAGCTTGCCCTAGAATGGGTACCCATGTGGACCACGTGTACCCATGTTCACATGTGTGGACCTGTGGGTACCCATGTATATCTGTGCAGAGCTGTGTGAATCTGGATGTGCCGTATGTAGCTGTGTGGAACCATGTATACCATGTGGACCTGTGTGTATCTGTGGCTACCCATGTACATCCATGCAGACCTGTGTGGACCTGTGAGTACCCGTATGTACCCATGTGTACCATGTGGATCCATGGATACCCATATGTACCCAGTGTAGCTGTGTCAGCTCATGTGAACCATGTGTATCCTTATACACCTATGTGGACCTATGGGTGCCTGTGGACACACAGTGTCTCTTCAATTCTACTACTAGCTGAGTAGTGATTTAAAAAAAAAAAAAAAACTGTTCAAACATCCCTCCCACACTTCTCTTTAAAGCTTTTTTGTAAATGTTTATTTGGATTATGACTGTTCAGGGCTAATGTTTAAAATATCTGATATTAAGCTATTTGCTGTCATTGCTAGTTATGTGATGATGTTTAGCCTGGTAGAATTGTAGGGAAGGGAAAGTTGGCAGTTAAGTAAGGGAAGAACAGGAGGAGAAGGTGGAGGAGAAGGAGGGAGGCGATGAGGAGGAAGAAGGCGTGACCTGTTTCCATCGAGGGCAGGTGATGTGGCAGGTATTCAGGGGACATATCCACTCCACATGCAATATGACCCCTTTCACACAGCTACAACAGGCCTTTTAAAAAACTGTGAATCTGTATCTAGAAAGGCTGCAAGACATCCATGAAGACCAGTGAACTTGCCGGGCACCTGTAGGGCTCAATCCATGTGGTAGCAGGGACCAGATAGTGGCCAGAGTGGGAGATCTGGAGGGATGTGATCTGGTGTCTTGCCTCGTGGAGCCCTTGAAGCCACTGCCAAAGGAGGGCCTGGATTGGGCACGTGGGGGCTACTGTCTTTCTCTCTTTGTTTTTTGGAGACAGGGTGTCATTCTGTAGTACAGGCTGGTCTTAAACTCATTAGGAAGCCCAGGCTGGCCTTGCAACCACAGGGCACAAACTCTACAGCCATATTGTTTGTGGTGCAGTCCCCAGGGCCACCTCCAAACTGCAGCTGGTTATTATTATATTACTGTCATAGTGCTGTCGTTGATGAGAATACAGCTTAAGGCTGTGATTCCACACTTGCACCTGCCCACCTGGGGGGACAGGTGGGGAGACATCCCCTTGGCAGGTGGGATCCATAGGGTGCATGCCCTGCATGACTTGAACTCAGGTCTCTGCCCCCCACCCCCACCCCAGTCCAGGGCTCACTCTGGGTAGCCATTGTGATGTACTAAAAGCTGATTTCCTGCTCATTAAGCATTTGGCTTCTGTGGAACTCAGAATAAGGGGGAACTCAGAAGGTAAAGCGCCGGGCTGTCCCCTCTTTCTGTAGATATACTGTCAGTAATTACATCTTCCTTTCTGTTCGTCCATTTTTATATTATCTTTCATTCCTGCCATAAGGGATGATTTACACAATTCTTCAACAACATGAAAACCATAAATGACCAATTAAGCTCGAATTAATCAGGCCTCCTGGCAGTCTACAGAAATCAGCTCACTTGACATGCGGCATAACCCATGCGTGGTCACAGGAGGGTCACGGTGTGGTCTGGGCCCCTTTGGTGTGATACAGATGCAGGGAGCCTCGGCATCCATCAGACCACTGGCCTCAGAAATGAAGAATACAAAATTCAGACACTGCTTGCGTTTTCTGAAGCTGCATCTCTTATCTTGTAGCTATGTTTCTTCACTGGCTTAGTCAAACCATTTTTGTACCTTTCAATGTATGACTTTATTCATCCTGAGGCAGGGGTAGGGGTGTCCAGCCAGGCTGTGTTGCAAGTGTCTACAATAGCACAAAGAAGCATGTCCTAGGATTAAGTCTAAAGGCGACCTCTTCCCACATCTGAAAGGTCCTCAGGTGACATCTCTGGTTCAAAGTCCTTTGCTCTGACACCTTTTGCTTGGTATGAAATCCTCAATTAATTTACACACACAAAAAAAATCCCAGTGGATCCTCGTACCTTTAAAATATCAGTTGGCAGTACAGCTTTTGAAATAAAACACCTGAAATGTTCAATTAGGCAAAACACCCTGTGGCACCCATTGCAGGGACATCAGAGGGAAGAGTGAGATGGCAGGTTCAGGGTTAAATGACTCAGATAAAGTCTCAGGGAAGATGGAGGCAGGCCCGGAAGTATAGTCCCCAAGGCCCGATGCCCGCCCCCCATCCTGGTGGTCTGGTCCCACTGCAGGACATGACAATGTGCACGTGTCGGTGGAGGGCCCGGAAGATGGATTTGAGGCGGCCTGCCTTCATCATTTGCAATGATCAGAGACGAAGAAGGCATCTATAAAAAGCCCTGCCATGACAGAAACCGCTGCTTTTCCACCAAAAAGGAGACAGAGAGGTTGATAAAAATGAAATTGTGACACACTCATCCCATCCCGGCGCCAAAGTGGCTGCCCGAGGAGGGGTCTTCAGGGCTGACTGATGAAAGCCGCTGATCGCGGGCACCTGCCGGGCCAGCAGGGCTGAGCAGGAGGGGCAGGCCCATTGGCCAGACTCTCTCCCCACTGAAAAGATAGGACCATCTCACAACGTGCCGCGGGGATGAAAGCGCAAGCCACGAAAACAGAGGAACGGAGGCAAACCATCAAAGGGGCGCGACATAACAAAAGTTCAGGGACGGGTGTGCTCGGCACCCAAATGCTAAAATTGCGGCTCAAGAGAGAGCTTTTTGAAGCTGCTAAAGAGATGTAACACAATCCGGAATGAACAGACGTCGCTGTCAAATGGAACAGAGGGGCCACCAAGAGACCTTCAGGAAGGGCGACCCGAGGGACCAGGAGCCCGCAAAGAGCTCACTTGGTAGTGTCCTTTGAACATCTCGGTCATTGTGAAGCGGCATGGAAAAGGCACGCACACACCCGGGCCGGGGTCCGTAGGGTATTTTGATGGGATGTGCTCATCAAAAGTCTTAAATAACGTAAGGCCACGGCAATCCATCTGTCCTAGCTCCACTCTGAGGACCGGGAGCCAAGAACAGACACAGGCCTCATCAAAGCTGCCTCTCATCTTTCCAGCACGGCCGCAATGTCCACCTCACCAGGGGTGACCTTCCGTGTGACCTTGGGGAGAGATGGGCTCTTTGGTTTTTGTCTGGGTTGCAGTGAAATTCAGCAGGAAGCAAGGCATGGCTGGGGACTGAGGCACAAAGCAAATCACAGGAAGGCGGAGGAGGATGTGGGACCCAGGCACAATGAGGGAGACGGAAGAAATGACTGGGAGGTTCTTTCTTTCTTTCTTTCTTTCTTTCTTTCTTTCTGTGAGGCCAGCAGAATTTAAAAACAAGGATGGCTTATTGGTTTTAAGGCCCATTTCCCACTGCTGTTATTAAACAGTACAAATGAGAGAGGGAGAGAGAGAAACAGAGACAAAGAGAGAAATTAAAAATTCAGAGATGCTCTTTGCAATGGTGTCCAAGCCAGAGGAATCATCCAAACAAAAACCTTAAGTTCCATTCAAATTCAATGTGGATCAACTGCATAGCGGGAGTGAAAGGTAGAGACTCGAAAAAAAATTCTGTTTTGACGCAGATAACTGTCAATACCCCTCAGGAATGAGAACGTTGGCCCACCTAAGCTGGGGGAGTCAGTAGATGACCGCAAGTGTCCAGGAGATGAAGCCAAGAAGTCACTCTACCTCTGGCTTGTGGCCAGCGATGACCCCTGCAGTAACCAGCCCTGGGTTTTAGGTGAGATGACTACGTCAGATACGTGAGGTAAACAACATTTCTTCCCTCAGCTGCACTAGGGCCATTATTGCGCAGACAGAAGGGAATGGAAAATTCCCTGCTGCATGGGTCCAAGCTCTGGGATCTCCACAGATCTCCAAAGGGAGGAGTGGCTGGAGGCTTGGTTTGAGCTCTTCCATTTCTGAGTAGTAACAGGTCCTCCCATTCCCTGCCGCGTTCCCACACAGATTCAGGACCCAGCTGGGACACCTGTGGGAGCAAGAGGGACTCTGCGCACCTGCCATGGGGTCTCCCATGTGGCCGTACTACCACATTCCCGCCTTCACCATGCTACTCTGCATTTGCTTTTAAGAAAAAAAAAAATCACTCTCTGTCTCCACCTCCAAAAAAACCCTCAAGTTTGGAAAAAAAATAAAAAGAAGGATGAAGTCTTCTTTGCACGAAAGGTCTGAAGAACCCCAGGCGCCTAGTAGGTGCTCACTAAACACGGGGCCGAGCAGCAGGGCGGGCAGTCCCGATGGCGGGCCGGGGGCAGGAGCTGCCTGGGAACCCAGCGGAGAGACCCGCCTTCCTGGCAGAGGCGTCAGGGCTCTTTCATCACTGCCCTCAAAGATATTACTGCTGTTGGTCTTCTGGTTTCGCTGCTTTTTTTCCTCTGACTGGACTAACTGAGTCTACTCCGCTCACTAGCTGCCACTTCAGAATCTTGTCACGCAGCGGAAGGCCAAAGGACATTTTCCCCTAAGTCCTTTCAACTTCCTGGCATTCCGTTTTTCAACCCCACATTAAAGGTGCAGGTGTTTCATCCTAGTCCCACCAGCCCATGGGTGGCCTCCAGTTACACTAGGCAGGGCTTCTGTCGGCTCTTTCCCTGTTGGGCTTGGGGAGAAGGAACCCGGAAATGCCTTTCCTCAAACCCCCTTCCTCCTTTTCCCTTGGAGGCTCTCGTTCAAGCTCTGAGATCATTTGTGAAGAGCCGGACACACTGGAGCCTAATGTGACAGCCCAAATGTCCACCTCGGGCCGCGGCTGACCGGTGACAGGGACTTCTTGCAAGTTCTCTAAAGGATGCGGTTTCCTTTGTGCTCTCTGTTTCCCTCCCTCTGTTCTCACCTGGTTCCCAAGCATCTTACGATCCATCAAAGCTCCTACCCTGAGTCTCTCTTTTCCAAGTCCAGACCTGCCAACTTGAAAAGCAAAACTGAACCTCTCCTAACGCTGGTATGTTCCTCTCAGGCTCCCCGAACCCTGCAGAGGGTGGTGGAAGTCAGCCCCACGGGGCGGGGGGGGGGGGGGGGGGGGGGGGGGGGGGGGGGGGGGGGGGGGGGGGGGGGGGGGAGGCGAAGGCGGAGCCCTCATTCTTAACTCCTCCACCAAACAGTTCCCCCAGGATGGGCCAAAATTGGTCATCTTTGGTGTGTTGCTGGCCAGGCTCAGCAAACCCAGAGACTGAGGAAGTATGCCACGTGTAGAGCAGCCACAGGAGGACAGCCTCGGAGAACCCTGTATTTAGTCTATCTCCCCTGTCTCTGATGGGACAGTATTTTCTGCAAACATGAAATGAGTTTATACCTTCAGGGGCTTTGAAATTACTAATTTCCCCTAAGCTAAACTAGGGGCACAGAGATCCTCCGCACCTGCCTAGTGACTCCAGGTGTGATTCTGCGGCTTTAAGGGACAGATGGTATTTTCGTTCACAGAGACCTCATCGATCACCAAGCAAAAATGCTCTCTTTAGTCTCTCCTCCCCTTAAAACACAACAGCATGCACTTTTCTTTGCGTGTCCTCGCGCACAAGGCTCTAAGTGTATTTTTCTTGTCTTCTAGGGTGCCTTCCGGAAGTTACTTCTTAAAGCTTTGGTCTAAAACCGAAAGTGTTGGTGGAAGTGATTGTATCTTCCCAAAGTCAGTGAACCAAAAGTGTCGCACAAGTCACTGCAACTCGATTAAGAGAAACAGGTCAAATGCTAAAATACAAGTAAAATCAATTATGAGCAACAGAACGCCTGCTAACATGCATAAGTACAGGCGAGATTTGAATAGATTTACAGGTGCTTCCCACCTGTGTGTGGACCCACAGGCTTGGCTCGATTTCCTTTCTTTCCCCTCTGGTGTGTCTTGGCCATGACTCAGGGGCTGGGCGTCATGTAGTGTAGGTTTTTACCCAACTTTGAATTTTGTCCTTCTCTTTTGTGGTACTGGGGGTTGGACCCAGGGCCTTCTTACTGAGCTATATCCCCAATCCACTTTTACTTTTTGATTTTGATACAGGGGCTTATTAGATTGCTACCTTGCCCAGGCTGGGCTTGAAAATGCCATCCTCCTGCCTCAGCATCCCAAAGTGGCTAGGATGACAGGCTTGCACTGACTTGTCACATGCGGGTGGTGTGTGTGGGGGGGGGGGAGAGCTCTGCCCTTCTGGGCATTGGTTTCCCTACCTGTAGACAAGGGGTGTACAGTTTCAATACATCTCTCTGTAAAATGCTTACCAGGCGCCAGGCATGTGGTTCTACATGCATGTTTTGGTATGATCTTTTTGAAAAGCCCTGCAAGTTATTAATGTGTAAGCTAGGATAACAGTCATAAAACCTCAAATTGGATGTTTGGTTTTTGTGTTCACATTAGGGTTGCAGGGGCTTTCTCCCTTTATCTTTTGGGAGGGACATCCTGGGAATCTGGTGGATGACTTGTGGGAAGGCATCGTGGGACAAGGAATTGGGTGCTTTACCCTAGAACGTTTCCTTCAGACAAATGGAAGGTGGCTGGGAGGAGGTGTCAAAACCAAGCCACGAGGGGCCGGAGGAATGCCACAGCAGTGACAGTGCTTGCCCAGGGCCCCGAGTTTGACTCCCTAGCACCACATAAGCTGGCCGTGGTGGCGCACGTCTGCAATCCCAGCCCTCAGGAGGCTGAGGCAGGAGGATTGCTGTGTGTTGGAGGTCAGCCTAGGCTCCATAGTTCAGTACTATCCTGGACTACAGAGCAAGACTCTGTCTCAAAAAAAATTAAGTTGCACATTAATTGCAAATCTGTAACAGTGATTCCATGTATATGATAGAAAAGGAGAATCAGAAATATTTTTGGCAGATTTATGAGAAAAATGGATGTATTTTTTTCACCCTTATAATTTATTACCATAATGAGGTCTGGACGTTTTGATGGAAAATAGGGAATTCTGTGATTGGAGAGTCAGCCTTTTAAGTTAATGAGCTTCTTGGTTCAAAAGGCAGATATCCCAGGGAAGAGAATTACATGCATCCTGGCTTAGTGGCTTCTTCCCTCACTGTAGCAGAGGGAAGAGGGATCAGGGTGGGGGAGTGTTCTGGAAGGCAGGTCCGCTGGGTGGAACAGAGATCACCTGAACCTTAGACAGGGAGAGGGTAGGATGGACAGATGGAGCAAATGAAAAGGAGAAAGTTGCAGAAGCAAGAAAAGTGGACTTCGCAAGTGCTGCCTGGGGTGGGGGGGCGTTCTGGTTGTGCAGGGATGAGCATTACAGGGTTGGTTCTTTTGGGGTGTGTGTACTTTTAAAGAAAAGAGGCATTCACAGCGCGCAGCAATGAAAAGGCCCAAAGAACAGCCTACGAGGGTTGGAAAGATAGCTCACTAGCAATCTGGCTATAAAGCCAGAGGTAGAGTGCTGGGCCCAGTATGCACACGTCCCTGGGTGCAGTCCCCAGACTGAGCACAAGCACGACTTTTGCTATTAGTTCAGCGCTTCTCTGGAGCTGGGGTAGGGAGTATCTTGGCACAGTAGAAACAACCTAGTCTTTGGGACTTCGCAGGAGAAGGGCAAGCCCACCTACACCCCCTTCGTAGATACACGCACTGGGCAAGGCCCTTGACACCCAAAACTCAGATTGCTTGCCTGGTTTTCTTTCTTTCTTTCTTTCTTTCTTTCTTTCTTTCTTTCTTTCTTTCTTCCTTCCTTCCTTCCTTCCTTCCTTCTTTCCTTTCCTCCCTCCATCCCTCCCTCCCTCCTTTCTTGTGGTACTGGGTATCAAACCGAGGACCTTCATTCACACTGAGCTACATCCCCAGTCCATATTTATTTTTGATTTTGACATAGGGATTTGCTAAATTGCTAAGTTGACCAGACTGGGCTTGAACTTGTGATCCTCCTGCCTCAGCCTCCCAGAGTGTTGGGATGACAGGCCTGCATCACAATGCCTTGCCTGAAACTCAGCTTCCTCAGTGAAGGGAAAAAGACCTTTGGTATTTCATTTTATTACAAAGGTTACACCTGCAACCTGTGTGAAACCGAACAGTGTGTGTGTGAGTGGGGTGGCTCTCCCCAAGTTCTGAGGGCCCGTTGGGAGCTTGTAGGGCCGGCCCTGCACTCCTGCTAGGGTGGCAGCCTGGCAGGAAAAAGCTGCCTGCGGGCTTGGTCTGGAGGGTTCAGGTAGACGGCGGGTGCAGGAGAAGCCACGCTCCCACAGAGATGCTGTGTGCAAACCCAGCTCATACGACGACTGTGGATATTTTCCACATGCCAAAATATCTTCTGCGCATTGCTGAAACCTGTTTGTCCTGAACTCCTAACAGTCCACACATGGCAACCACTTCTCCAGATGGCAAATCCTTCTGTTAATGATTGAAGGATGACTCCGGGGGGCCCCTTCACCTAGGTTTCAGGTCTGCGGATGCCTGTGAGGGTGTGCGGGCAGCCCATCGGCATTATGGGTACAGCCACGTTGCCCGTGTGCTTATCCCTCAAGAAAGACACCCCACTCCAGGAGTAGCCAGTCCACCTCCATCCGACTCTCATATTAACCAAGCTGTTAGCAATAAGACTAGAAAATATAAACAGCAGACTCACCACATTTACACCCATGTGCATAGGCCATTTGGTACCTGGTGTCACGCGACCTTGCATGTGTGTGTGCCCACAGGTGTGTTTGTGATCGGGGTACCAGGAAGACGGGACACATGACATGATGACATCAAGCAGCTCTGTAACACTGCTGACAAAGCCCCACATGGCTGTGTGGTCCTGGGATGGTGTGGTGGTGTGTCCCCTGTGTGTGAGTGATGCTGGAACAGGAGCCTGCTTCCCATGCCCCCCACTCTGTCATCTATTAAATCCCTTCTCCCACACCTACCAGGAACCCTTCCATTGACTCGGGGGCCATTGCTGGCCGGCCAGGGGTAAGACAGATCAGTTCCATTCGCGGCATTACTGGAGTCTCTCATGAACTAACCATGAGAAAATATCCCTCCTGCTCTGTATGAGATAGTCCTGTCCAATATGTGGCAGGTGAGCTGTAGGGGGGCCTAGGATGGCTCTCAACACAAAGCCAAACTTTCTTAGCACAGTATCAAGACTTTTTTTTTTTGGAATTTGACTATGTTAACTATATCAGATTTTTTATGTGTTTATTTAATTTCTGTGTATTGGAGATCAAGGCTGGGGTCTTCGCACTGAGCTATACACCCAGCCAATTTTTAAAAACAGCATCTTACCAAGATGCTCAGGCTAGGTGCAAACTTGTGATTCTCCTGCCTCTGTCTCCCAGGATGCTGGGATTACAGGCCTCTGTCACCAGGCCCAGCTATATTTTTGTATTTTATATGGGGCCCGAGGTAGTGACTCAGTGTGGCCCAGGTGAGCTGAAAGGTTGGAAACCTGTGAATAAAGGTTCAGAAAGAAATCAAGAGGCTGGTGGAGAAACACAGGTATGTGGGGGCGGGGGGAGGCGCGAGAGGGGGTGAGGGATTCCAGATAGGCCCTGACCTTGGAAGAGAGACAGACCACCAACAAAGCAGCCAGAAGTCATTCCTCTGGTGAATTTTACCTTTCCCTGGTCTCACTCCCCAAATAACTGTCCAAATGTCACTTCCTACTATCTGTATGTCACGAGAACCCTGCCTACCACACAAGCCTGGAAATGCTCAGCTTGAAAGGACAGTGGTCTTCAAAACCACTAGTGACGTGTTCCCTGCTTAAAAGAACCCCGGACAGACCTACGCCTGTGGTATCCTGGAACCTCGCCCCCCTGGCAGCTGTGCACAGGGTCTGCACAAGTCCCCAGCAGGTGCGGGTCGTAATGCAGCTCACGTGACCTCTCTTCCCCCACTCCAGTGGCGATACGGAAGCCGCTCACCACAACGTCTCCTAATGAAAAGCCTGCTCTGGAGCGCACGAATGGTTTCTTTCATTCAAAGTATGAAAGTGGTAATAAAACAGCACAAAAACTGACATCCTTCAGCGGCTTGTCTTTCTCTGAAGACAAGACCAGTTCTGACCCCTCCACAGCCGGGGTTGAATTTTGTTTGTTTACTGACGGCGGCGGCCCTCAGCGCATCCTTTGACTAGTTCTGGGAATAAAACAACTTGGTATAGCATAGCCATCCATGTTCATAGACAACGTATCGTGTTGTTTTGGGGGGAGGGGGAAGTGCCTGATTATTATCAGCAGGACGGAGGGATTTTTGTTTTATTTGCTAGAATTTTTATATTTGAATAAAAATGTCACAACGTTTAAGTCCAGCAGAGAAACTTGGATGTAATCCTGGACCACGAAACCCGTCACAGGTCTACTTTCTGTCCTGGCTTTCAGGGTGTGGAGGTCTGTCTGCAGAACAGCTGGAGGGCGCGCACCATTGTCCCCTGTGCGTTTCTATACTGTGACTTTATCTCAGTGCATCCTAATGGGTTCCAGCCTCTTGCCAGCTTCCCTGGGACTCGGCCACTGGCACAACGACTCAGTACCCAGATGTTAGGGCTGTTATGAACCTCAGGCGCTGTGTGAGCCCCTTTCTGGTGAGGTGAGCCACATCCTCACCTGCATCTGCAGGCCTCCGGGGACAGGAATCTGTGGTCCCCAAGGCCCACTCTTTACTTGTCTGACGCTGATCTGAGTTCCTAAGACTTCCTCGGAGCTCCGGCTCCCTTCTCGGAGTTTCTCCCTGACCACTTCTATCCACTAGGTCCCCCTCCCCACCCCCAGCTGGACAGCCCAGGAACAGGCATCTCTGCCGTCACCCCGGGGGTGCTGAGGTCCAGCTCCTTCATTCCTGGTGAGAGAACGACTCTTTTTAGAGATTTAAAAAAAAAAAAAAAAAAAAAAAAAAACAGGGTCTCACTGTAGTCCAGGCTGATCCTGAACTCACTGCGTAGCCCAGGTGAGAATCGTTCTTTTTAGAACACGCTATCTACCTAAGCCAGTATGCTTACGCTATCTGGTGCCCAGGAACTATTCAAGCTCATGAGAGGAATTAACTGCTGTCCCTGACGATGAGCCAACTGTCACGTGGAAATATGAGGGACAGAAAGACGTCCTGGTGTTGACGGCTTGAGCAACAACAGAGACCTCTTTCTATCTTTTTTCTTGTCTTCTTGGGGTACTGGGGATGGAACCCATTACTCTGACTATATTTTCAATATGTTCACGCCCCCCCCCCCCCCACCCTCACCTCTCCTTTTTTGAGACAGGGTCTCACTAAGTTGCTCATGCTGAGCAAGAACTTGGGATCCTCCTACCTCAGTCTCCCACAGTGTTACAAAGTCCCCCTTTTTATGTGATTGAAGTCACCTGGGCTGCGGTTTTCTCATCTAAAAAGAAACCCTGAAACAACAACAGAAGCGACCCCCAGGGGTGCCAGAAGGATTAAGCCCGTTCCGTCCTTAGCCCTGCGCCAGGCCTGCAGCAAACGCTAAGTAAGACCACGTGAAGACAGAGGGGACAGGCGGGAACAACGCGGTAAGGCCCGCGGGGCAGTGGCCCAGAAAGGCTGAAGCCAGCCACCTTCTGGGTTTGTGACCCTGGGGCCAGTCGTGGCGGCAGGCCCTGGGGGACTGGTGGGTGGCGGCCGAGCTTGCAGGAAGGCAATCCTGGGGACGCGCAGGCTCCGCGATCCAGTTCAAAGGCGCTGGCAGCGGTAGCCGGGTCCTGCCCGCTCGCCGGCTCGCTCGCCGGGCTGGAGCTGCCCCGGGCTGAGTCCTGCGGCCGGCGCGGAGGTGGGGGCGCCGGGGACCGCTGAGCTCCGCCCCGCGCCGGCGCCGCCCGCCCGCCCGCCCGCAGCGCGCGGAAAGTTACCGCTGCCTACGTGGCAGGAAGGGCCCGGGCTGCGGAGCCCAGCGCCCCGCGGGCGGCCCCGCGCCTCGCCTGCACACGTCCCGCGCGTGACTGCACGCCCGCAGGTACTAGATCTGGGGAGGAGGGAAGAGTCCGAGGGAGGGGCGGGGGAAGGAGGACCAGGACCCCGCGCGCCCGAGCCAGGCGACCCCAGCGTGAGCGCGTCAGTTCAGCCCCCGTTGTAAATCTTTTTCCCTCCTGGCACTGAACGAACCCAGCGCCCTTGCTTTGAGCGACATTCACTTTTTATGTGAGATAGTTTCACCAGGGTGGTGCGCTGGAACTTGGGATCCTCCTGCCTCGGCCTCCCCGACAGGGCTGCGCCACCACACCTGGCTCCGAGGGCCGTCCTAGGGCGCACATACAACTTCCTGCTGCGGCTGGG